>PVHP010024617.1:0-26230 GCA_004024765.1 Zapus hudsonius | reverse complement strand
AAAAACACAAACACATTAGGCTTATCCTGAGTTGGTTGAATGGCTGTGGCTATGGGTCCCTTGTTCATCCCGTCCTTCTCTGCAGGGTTCCATATGGATCCTCCACAATATGACTGTGGTGGCTCATCTCTTGCCATGATCTCATCTTTTGGCCTGCTGTCGGGTGGTAGGGTTATATGGGCCACAGCTCACTTGCTATATCCTGAAAAATACAAATACAATCTCCATCGGAGATTTAGAATAGTATAGGTTAACAAATATACACCATTCTGGATTACCTAGTTTCTATTTTTAGTAGCCTCCCTGTCAGACGTTCGCATAGTGCATCTTTTCTTGGGAGCCCAAGTGTATGGGATCCGATGCATATTGCCCTAAATCCCCATTTCCAATCAAGGGTTCCCCCTCACTGAGTGGAATATTTGGCCAAATTTAATGGCTGTTGATTGACTCCCCGGCCCTTCTTTAATTTCTTATAACCAAAGTAGAAAGGCATGCTTACCTTCTTGAACATTCAGTTGAGATCCTAGTATGGCCATGACTTTGAGTAAGCCTTCCAGAGAAATACCACTACATATTAGAATAGTTTTGAATAGTAATGTGCTACATAATTAAGGATGTTTAAGGACTGAAACAAACTCTAAAAACAAAAGCCTCAAGGGATCAACTGGGGGATCAAGTAGATCAATATTGGAATTAGGTAGGAATTTTTTAAAAGCTGTTTTGAATAAAGGTTGGGTTCTCCTTAACTTACTCTGAGATTATACCTCCTTAAATACACACATTAATAAACTTACCTCATGAATTTCATAGCCTAGAAACATGGAACATGGTGAATTTGATATGTGATAATTAATTTTTATTATTTTTATTGTCTAAAATTAGATAACAAATATTGTTTTGAGATTCCCTCCTCCCTGTCCCCAATACACTGGGTATCCACCTTGGTGCGCACACTGGATCCATCCATGTGGTAAGGGGTATGGATAGCACAGGAGGCAGTCAGGTGCCCCCTCCCTTTATGTGTTGTGGCTGAGGGGGGCAATGTCTGTGGGTGATCTCTCCAACCATGGCTCTTATAAACTTTCCACCCCTCTTCTGCTCAGTTCCCTGAGTCAGGGAGGTTGAGTTTTAAGTCTGTTTTATTGCTGTGAATTTGAGTCTCTGTGCTTCTACTTTAAGTTGTGTTGGAAGCTGTGATAGTTAATTTTCATTGTCACCTTGATTAGCCTGAGAAATGCTTATCAGATTTGTAAAATACACCTCTGTGAAGCATTCCCAGGAATGGATAGATCTAAAAGGAGGGTCTAAAGGATTTAACACATTAACTGATTCCAGTTCTGAACAGCCTTGAGAGAAGATGGAAGTGTGGGAGGTGGGGCCATACTGGAAGAAGTTGGTGGATATAGGTCAGTCCTGGGACACTGCACCTTGCTTGAATTTTTCCTGTTGTGTTCTTCTTCCATGGGGCCATGTGTCTAGCCCAGCACTGCATCATGTCTTTCCAGTCAGGATAGATTGAAACTTGAAACCAGCATATTAGGACGTTCATGTCAAGCATCTGTTCTCAGTAACAAACTAAGAGATTAATACTCATTGATGACCTGGGTAATCACATCACTGGAAGATACTGCTTGTTACCAGTGTTTAGATTGCCAGAATATTATATACCTGTGTGTATGTATGTAAAACAAGTGAACATATAGGACAACTCAAAAACGAATATAAGGTAAGAAATTCAAGTAAAATTCTCAAAATTGCTCTCTGATGATGCAGTCACTGAATCATGTTACAGATTATGAGTTATGAACAAAGTCTTTATAAACAAACACATGGAAACATCAACAACAACAAAAAACCCAAAATGTTAAGCAGACTCACACACAGAGATACATCCACAAACACGCACACACACAGATACACATACAAACACACAAACACACAGATACACATACAAGTACACACTCTATCTATCTATCTATCTATCTATCTATCTATCTATCTATCTATCTATCTATCTATCTATCAACTGTATATCATCTATCTATCATCTACCTATGTATCTACCTATCTATCATCTATCTCTCCCTCTATCTCTCTCTCTTTGTTGACAAATAAATAAAATATTTTAATTGTGTAAATTTGAGCACAAGAGAAAATAACAAAGAATATGATTAAATGGAGGAAGAGCCAGAGACTCAATAGGCAATGTTAAACATTTAATGTATGAAAATATCTCAATAAAAATTAAAAAAAAAACAGAAAAGGAGAGACATGCAGCAAGAATGTAGGTATGAAACCCTTTCTAAATTTATTTTTAGTAACACAATATTGCACACATGGAAATATATTCTGATTGAGATAAACATAAAATCATATCCAAGAACCCAGCAGTTAAGTTATCAAGCATTAAATGTAAGCACATGATCTTAGAGGTGGTCAGAATTACAAAGAGAATATCTGCTATTTTTGTCTGTAAAAAAAAAAAAAACATGGAATGCCATATCTGAAATTTAGCAGAATAAAGAAATGTGACCAACCTACAATGCAGACACAGTAAATATCCTTCAGAAATATAATTATATCATTATAATGAAATAAATATATTTAAGGTTAAGAAGATAGGGAAATATTTTAAGTGAACCTTACCAGAAATGTTCAAAAAATTGTTCATGATGAAAAGAAATGGTAACACTTGGATCAAAATTAAAAATATAATGCATATGAAAAAATCAGTTACCTTTGCACAATTCCTTTTATGAAATGATAATGTACTGTCATAGAAAAAAAGAGGAATTTCAAGTCAATGAGAAAGAAACAATGATAACAGCATAGATGGAAAAAATAGCAATGAAAGTTCTTACCAGGTGGCAAATTTGGATGCAGAAGCCAGTTCATGATAGATGAGTGAATCAATGTATACATATGTATATCAAGAAGACAAAAGGATAAAGCAAAACTACATAAATATATATCATTTAAAGAAGAAAAATACCATGGCATGTATTTGATTCGAAAATACACAGACAAAAGAAAAAAGGAGCAAAAAAGGTGGAAAATATATAATAGAATGATGGACGAACATAATCCCACCACATTTTATATTAAATGCAAATTCTGAAACACTTCAGATAAATAAAATGTTCTCAGAGGATATTACTTATGAGAAAAGGCATTCATCGATTTCTGTCTATCAAAAAGCAATGTATGAGTATAATATTGTTGCTATGGTAACACACATAGAAATTCCAAGACGATGATGCTAGAAACTCTCTCTCTCTCTCTCTCTCTCTCTATATATATATATATATATATATATATATATATATATGAAGAGAAATAAAGGGTTCTCTCCGGCCCTGGCCTCTCTTCCCTGATGGAGTAACTATAGAAGATTTCTGAGTAGAAAGCCTTGATCCTCAACTTTCTGGTCTCAGCAAAAGAATGTTTGATTAAGTGACATGCCCCTCTAGGGTTAACATCAGAGATAGGTTGGCCCATAAAAGTATTCACTTTAATAATAAAAACACAGGTAAAATTTAAAAAGTAAAAGGAAAGACTGGAGTGATTGCTCACTGGTTAAGGATCTTGCCTGCTAAGCCTAAAGACCAGTTTGATTTCCCAGAACACATGTAAAGCCAGATGCACAAAGTGGTGTTTGTTTCTGGAGGCCATTTGCAGTGGCTGGAGGCTCAGGACCACTCTTTCTCTCCGACTGCCTCTCTTCTGTATCTCTCTGCTTGCAGATAAATAAATAAAAATATTAAAAAAATAAAAGGATATATATTCAAAGACTAATCAGTCTTCAGTGGCATTGTTAACATGAAAAATAGATATGATTGTTACCAGTTGTGTTAGTTTGAAAAATTTCCCCCAATAGAATTTATTATAATTGTTTATAATACTATGGATAGATATACAAAAGAAGAGCCAGAACCCCCGGTCTGGCAGTTCTGCATTTTGTGAATTACAGTGTGCTTGCTGGTTTCTGGAGGTGCTGTCTCCTCTCTGTCTCTCTCTCTCTGTCTCAATGTCTGTCTCTCTGTCTCTCTGTTTCTGTCTCTCTGTCTCTCTCTCTCTCTCTCTCTCTCTCTGCTTGCTTCTGTGAAAGGGAGCCAGCCTTTCCTTAACTTACCCTGGATCACTTCAATAAATACCTTTCCTCCCCCAAATTGTGCCTGGTTTGGAGATTCATCCCAGCGACGTGTGTCTGACCAGTTGAAAAGAACACATATAATGGAGATACCTTCCAGTAGAGCCACAACTGTTGAAGGCTTCTCATAACAGTGCCTTTCCCAATGAAGTAATGCATTTACTTGGGTTCCTTCCCTATCTCAGCAGCAATGGATTTGAAACTCCTAATAACACATGTTTCAAGTTAATGAAGTGTTTGGTATTCTCACTTGGAATATCACATGCATTCAATAGAAGTGATATCATTCATTAAATCAGTGTCAACTTTCAATGGCAGAGTAGAGATATTTCTAGTGGCATTTCAAAATAATTATTTATTTGCATGTGTATGTATGTGTGGGAGTGTTTGTGTAAGAGAGAGATAGAGAGATTACCAGGGCCTCTTGTCACTGCAAATGTGTCAAACACACATATCACTTTTTATGTTTTGATTATGTGGGTGGCTTGGGAATTAAACCTGGACTAGCAGACTTTGCAAGGAAGTGCCTGCAACCACTGAGCAATCTTCCCAACCCATACAGGTAATCTAACCAGCCTCCTTCACACTGCCCATGGCCATTACAAAAAAAAAAAAATCAAAGCCATGTATCAAAGTTAATAAACCTTTCTTTCCTGCATTTGGTGTAATCCAGAGAACTAGGTGAGCCTCCAGTTGTTAATCTAGGGGGTTGGGGATGGAATAAATCTGACCTTGAAGAGTGGAAACTCCTTCAGCATTTAAATCCCTTACTTCAAAAGAGCCCATGTTCTTCCTGCTTTCCCAATGCAGACCTGGCTCGATCTCAGTGGTTGTAATCACTCATACAATTGCAGCTGAACAAGCAGCTGAGAGATTACATTTCTTTCTGCATAATCTTCATCTGCTAACACCAGCCATTTCTACACAAAGGACCTGTTATTGTCAGCTTCTCTTTGCTGGCAGAAAGAGTCCAACCAAAAAGGCTTATGGAGAAAGGGTTTATTTTGGTTTACAGACTTGAGAGGCAAGTATATGATGACAGGGAAAACAATGGCATGAGCAGAGGCTGGACATCACTTTCTGGCCAAAATCAGGTACCCATCAGCAGCAAGAGAATGTGTCAAACACTGGCAAGGAGAAGTTGGCTAGAAAATTCATAATTTGGTCCCCAAGAACACACCTTCAATAAGGTTCCAATTCCAAAATTGTCATCAGCTGGGGATGAAGCATTCAGAATGGCTAAATTTATAGGGAATACTTGGAATCAGATCACACCAGCACAGCAAGTGACTTTCATGCAGATAATCTCTTCTACCTAACAATTGGTAGAAACATAGATTAAAGTCAGATATATTCATGTTATACATATATATATATATATATATATATATATATATATATATATATATATATATATATATATATATATATATATATATATATATATATATATATGAGTATGTCATGGTCAGTTATAAGTGACAATACTGGATTTCAGTATATGTTAATTGAAATTCAAATAAGTTGAATTTATTTGAAATATAATACAAAATATGTGATAGGACATAAAAATTGAATTGCCCATTTAACTATCATCAATAATTGAAAACCACCTTAAAATGCTGTTTTCATCTTTGACTTACAAATAAACTTGCTTAGTAAATATATTTCTGCTTATTGCATGTGTAATCTAAGTTTTTTATACTGTTACCAGTAATACTGTCATCAGTTTTGTAAATATATGTGTGAAACATAAAAGGGTTTGTGACAATATTCAAAGCTTTCCATTTTCCTCAATTTAACGTTACAACACTTGATTAAGAGAGCCAGAAGCCTGTCATCATGTCCTTTTGCCCAATAAAAGAGAAAAAATAACAAAGTGTATTTTAGCTCAATGATTGCAACAAGAAAGAGACGTGTTCATTTTGCACTTGAGTGTATCACTCACGATCATCCCATTATCCACTGGGAATAGAAACTAGGTAGTATTTCACTTTCCTGGTTTCTCTGGTCATAGTAGTAGAATGTTTTTTATCTTATGTGTCTTTTGTTACTAACAACTTATTTAGAATCTGCAGACATTGATCAGGTTTGGTTCTCCTCTCTAATGAAATCTGTACTTATCTCATTGTAGTCTTACAGGATTCTTCTAAACTGCAGTCGAGGAACAGAATACTTACCTTTATGAAACAAGGTCTGTTAGATGGACCTTCCAGTTTTAGGATTATTTTGAAAACTAATGACACTACATCATAGAAATGTAGTCTACTATGGTGGTAATATAAAATCCCCACCCATGAGCATCACTCATATTCACTGCTTCTTCAAGTTAGTAGAGCCATGCTTAGAGGCCGCGGGAACATGGAGAGATGAGAACTACCCCAAGGTGCTGTGATAGGAGAAAGAACAGTGAAGATCTTATCTGGTCCCCAGGACCCTCTTTCTGTACTATTTCTTGTCTGGTTATACATTCAAGAGCCTCTCCTACATCATCGTCCTTATGGCATGGTGCTCTGCCCAGACATATGGACCAGGACTGATACTGTGAGCCAAAATGAATATATAAATAAATATGTGTGAATACTTATGTGTGTGCATGTGTGTATGTGTATATGCAAGTGTATGTGTGTATATTTGTTTATGTGTGTGTGCGTGTATGTAAAAGGCCTCTTGCCAACACAAACACCATTTTTTGAGCCACTCTTTGCCTCCAGTTTTCACTGGCAGCTTGGGAATTGGACCAGGCTAACAGGCTTTGCAAATAAGCATCCATGACATCGTTCCAGCCCCCCTAAGAACAAACTTAAAGGTTAACAGTGAAATCTGTATTGTCTTTGTCAAATTATGTAAATATGTAAATTTTTTGTCTTGTATTATTTAGTCTGATATGTCCTAAAGAAAGATCTTTTTACCTATGATAACCTATCATCTTGTAAAGAAAATATGTGAGTATATAAAACGTAAGCATAGTTTAGATCACGTATCTTTCACTGAAGTTGTGAATGCATTAAAATAACTATTATTGGATGATTTGGGATTCTAAGCCTGTATATATTATTAACTCAGTAACAATGGTTTTAAGAGAGTTAATAAATTATGTTTTGTGGCAGGAAGAACTCTATATTTTTTTAGTAGATAAAATGTAACATTTGCTCTTTACTGAAGATTGTTTGGGAATTCATACAGATACTTTTCATAAAGACCTATATTTTGCAGTGCCTAAAAGGCAAAACAGAACAATAAATAAGTTCATGTCAATATTAATCAAAATTTTTTCATAGCAATTTTTATATAAAAGGTCACTAAACATCTCATACAGTCATAATTTAAATTAACCTTGCACACATTTTTTAAACTTTTAGGTAACACAAAATTCATATTGATAATCATGGATGACTTTTGTTTGAAAAGTATTTCCAAATGTTGGAAGATGTATTAAGAATAATCAAAGTTAATATATCAATGTCTGCAGTCTATGGGTTTATGCAATTTAAAAATGGTCTTTTCAAAGAAATTTGTAGAATTAAGAAATGATCACTAGAGGGCAGTATGGTAACAATAATTCCTATCATCTGAAAAATTTAAAATCCAAATAATGAAAATACCTCCAAACAGAAGATATGTGTACAGTAAATTAATAGAAAGGTTGGTGAGTTTAATATAAATTCAGTATTCATACATGTGAGAAATAGGTTAATGAAATAATTTTCTTATAAATGTTATTTTTGAATAAAATCATGAGGTCATGCAATGAGTACCTCACATTTCTCTTGCAAGTTTGTTGAGATAAAGTAGTATCTTTATACCCTTCACAAATCTAATTTTATGTTTGTAATAATGGCAGTTCATTCTATGTAGGGCAAAAACAGATATGTTCAAATTGCTTTTACACTTTGAAAAATTTAGGAATATTTGGAATTACAAAACAAAATTTTTAATATCAAAACAACCCCTATTATTATTATTAGGGCTTATAAAATCTCTACATGTGACTTTAATTCTCTAAGTCTTAGTTTCTCACTCTGTAATATGAAGGTAGATGGGTCTGCCCTACAGACAACTCAGAAAAAAATTAACAGACTGTGTACTTTACTGAGCGAAATTGACGTTATGAAAACTATGTTTCCATTATTGATGTCTATCAGCTATTGGGTGTTTCAACCAACCTGTCGTGTACTTATGAGCTGTATTGCAAGAGTTTCTTCATTGATGCCATCTAGAAATATAGTCATGAAATTTTCATATCTTCAAAATCATGTTTATATCCTATATGTGTTACTGGTACACACTCGTTCTCTTGCCAGTGTGGCTCTCACATAAAGTCTTCTCAGACTGGTGTTCAGTTCATGTCTTACTAGTTAACTGGGTTCATGGTTCCCACACCTCTTGGTCCCTTGGTATTCTGAACACCATGCTGACTTCATTATACATTTTCCTTTTCATTAGCTTTGTATCAGTTTGTATATCTCTATAGCTCTATCTATCTCTTTCAATTTTCTAAGAAACAGGGTCTTGCTCTGTGTGATCCTAAAATGACATTTGCTTCTCAGTGTCCTCAGTACTGGGATTTCATTGTTATTTCTGCTTTCTGGCACAATGTATTTCAATATTTCCAGGTTAATTTTTAGGGGGGCCAGGGTCCATTATCTCCTTTGTCCACTGTCCTAATGCAGGAACTTGAGTTTTTCAATATATTCTATCCATTTTTCAATTATACATTCAGTGTTACAATTTGTGCAAATGTAGTAACTTCTTAAGTTTATATTTATTTCCATTTGGTTCAACCATTTTCATAGTGATTTTCAGATTCCTCTTGGTTATATTATGCTATGGAATGAATTATGTTCCCCTCCAAATCATATGTTGAAGTCCTCAACCCCAGTATTTCAGAATATGACTTCTATTTAAAAATAAGGCATTTGGGGAGTAGTGACAGCTAATGTTATCAAGTGGGTAGATGAGTTGAGTCCCTGTCATCGTCAGCCATACGCCACTGGGATGAAAATCCAAACCAGGCACAGTTATGGGAGAAAGGATTTATTGAAACTACAGATCCAGGGGAAGTTTCATAATGGAAAGAAGCCCTCTTTTGCAGGTCCAATCAGTGAGAGAGAACCCCATCACCAACAACACACAGTCAGAACAGGAAACAGGCAGTGGGAAGAGAGATTTCTGTCCCCTTTATATAGCCTTAGGGTGGGATCTTGAAACCCTATCCCAGACTTGTTGGCTTCCTGATTCTCTGGAATTTCCTTCCTGCACTGCCTACACTAATATATATATATATATATATATATATATATATATATATATATATATATATATATATATATATATATATATATATATATATATATATATATATATATATATAAAATTTAATATATATTATTCTATACTTTTCAATTAAGTTAGTTTTGCTCAAACATACTGGATATATGATCCATCAATTTTTGAGGCAATCAGTTTTGACTTTCCTGGCTATAAATGTAGACCTGTCTCTGTCTTCTTGTTATCATTATGAAGAAATCTGTGTTTAGTGAAGTTCTTTACCAAAAATTACCTTCTCGGAAGTCCATGCAGCCTCGGTAGCTTCTGTCAGCTTGATGTCAGTGAGCAACGTTTTTCCATCCTTTCTCCACTCCTGGTTTTATTATTTAAAATGTTTCTTTTTTCTTTAAGAAGAGTTGAGTTGATCTTGCTCTCATCTACTTTAACAGTTTCTCTATTACCACCCTGCATCACTCACTGTGATCATTGATAACTGTCGTGTTCAACGGTTCCTCATGGTACTGGTTAACCAACTTTCCTATGGAATGTTCTTGTCTTCAGATCACTTCCTGTCAATGAGGAGTCTCTGGGGTCCTGGAAGGATGAGAGGTAGAAGCAGGTTCTGCTGGCTTCATTTTGACAGGAGTGCAATAACAGGCAGCCATCTGGACACATGCGCCAGAGGTCAGGAGAGGGTCTCGCTGGAGAGACTCTTAGCAGTGAACATAATTGCTATTTGGTGAGTTTCGATCACACATTCTTCTCTCAAGGGAGTTTTAAGCTATTATTCATTCCCTTCTAAGCACATTTTGGAAAACTTAGGCTTCCTGTCTATTTTGTCAGATTTTTGGGGGGTTTCGGTGTATCTCTAGTTTTTGTTATTTTGTTCAGAAGTAGAAGTACACTTAGAAATTATATGAAATAATTGTTATAAATACATGAATGATTGTAATCAATTAATGAAAATATAGGAATTCAAATCACAGAATGAAAACCATATAAAACAACCAAATGAAAAATCTAAAACTTAAAATTCCGCCTCTAAACTATTAAACATTAGTTAAATGTTCTTGATTACAAAGTGGAATTTGGTAACAAAGGGAGAACTGAAGTTGGTGATGGATTAGAGACAGTACTTTATCTAAAGCAGAGGAAAACAATGTCAGAAATCATATTCAAAACCTTAGAGACTTGAGATATTCCATATTTACAATTATATTCTCAAAATGATAATAGTTTATGTGGCAATTAACCATTTTCATGCTCTCTTGTGCAGTGAATGCTTAAATTTCTCACTTATGGGCTTGCAGAATTGTCTCTGCTTAACCTTTAGAGATATTTTTTCTTGCACTATTTATGAAAAATTAAAAATATTTGGAAGTTAAGATGTTAATCTTTACTATTGAATAGAGGGAACATATTTCTATAGTATGATAGCCAGGTGTGGTGGCAAATGACTTTAATTCCAGCACTTGGGAGGCAGATGTAGGAGGGTCACTGTGAGTTCAAGGCCTCCCATAGTGTATTCCAGGTTAGCCTGGAACAGGGGAGACCCTAAAAACAAAACTAAACAATAAAAATATGATAGATGTTAATACATACAGTTAAGATTATATGCAATCCCACCTCCTGAGACTTTCTCTGATATTCCAGAAAGTTCCAGCCATGGTTTTACCAAAGCAATGATTCACACTTTTAGAATGTCTAAAAAAGGGAAGATATAGACATTTCCTGTTTAACAATGAGCCTTTCATTAGTTATCCCTTCCCTGAACAGTGAGGAGGAATTTCCCTGCCTCAGTCATACTCCGAACTTGAATGTTCCCACATGCAAACATCTTAAACATATGTAATGTCTCAATGAATGGTATCTAGGTAAATGTAGTTACTTGAGACAACTTAAGATATAATTGTCCCTGGTTATGTGAAAGAACTATATAGAAATATGGATTTAGTCTTTAAAATCAAAATTGGATGAAAATAATTAAATAGAAGTTACAACCCAAGCTGTTATTATGGGTAAATAATTGAAATGTATAATTGAAGATTATAAAAGCATAAGTGGGCAAATATATGATATTTATTAGCGCATAATCTACTAGACCAATTACATAAAATAACCCCCCTGGAAAATTAAATATAGTTAAATGCTGAAATCTACACCATGTACATTTATTAATGTATATTAAAATAATATGGGCATCCTTCAGTTACTCATAATGGGATTATCTTTTACCATGCTATGCTCAACTTTTCAGAGACTTTCTGAGTATATATTTTGTTTTTCCTCTATTTTTGGCATTTTTAATGCTGCAAAATACTTTTATTTCCTAAATATCAAGAATTGCTTTTCTTCCTGCAATTTCCTTGTGTGTCTTCTAGCAGTCAGATCTACCTCTCATTTGAGCTTTCTTTGAGTCCTGTGGAATCGTTCATCAACAGTAATGCCCTTGTCTTCACGCAATCATAATACAAGTACTTTGCCTATAGACATCATTTCTGTATTCTGTTTTGGTTGCCAGTGGCCATTTGTTTACTATTTTGATAATGCTTTCAGAATATCCCAGGTTTGAATAAGTTTGGATATCTGGTAGAGTAAGAAACTCACTTTTATTATTATTTTTTAATGTGGTTGATAGTTTCATCAATCTGCATATACCACTGGAAAGAACAGAATCAATTGGTGCCAATCACAAGTGTTCTGGATTCAAGGTAGGCTTCTTCTTCTTCTTCTTCTTCTTCTTCTTCTTCTTCTTCTTCTTCTTCTTCTTCTTCTTCTTCTTCTTCTTCTTCTTCTTCTTCTTCTTCTCCTCCTCCTCCTCCTCCTCCTCCTCCTCCTCCAGTTCCTCCTCCTTTTTTTCAAAAAGAGACATCACATTTATTAAATTAAGATTCCCATGAAAGCCATGAACATTAGCCGCTTCACAGAAACTTTGTTCTGAATTAAACAGTTCTGTTTTCTTTTCTGTTTAATAACTAGATACTAGAGGTCATATAATTTAATAACCTTTAAGGCACAGTATGGAAGCAAGTCTCAATCAGTCGCATTATCTGATGCACCCTGCTTGTCCTCTACACCGTGGCTTCCTAAGGATCAGTGCAGGTGGCCTTATCCCCTGCTTTCACAGCTTTCTAAAGGGTTAATACTGATTACTGGAGACAGCATGTTGTTATGGCTACCTTGCCACACAAGGGATAACAGGAAATATTCCCACACCGTAGAAGTTATCTTTTTGATGCCAGCTTTCTGGAACCTGTATCTTATGCTTCAATTACTGGATGATGTCTCTGTATCCTGAATCTTCCCAGAGTCTACATCACTTTCTAGAAAGCGCTCAGTTCACACGTCCTGCAATCATTTTAATACATTTTGTAAAATACCCACCTCTCACATTTCAATTTTCCTTCATTTTTTAAAAGAAACATTTCTTTTTATAATCATTTTTATTTTTTCATTTTCAAGGAGAGAGAGAGAGAGAGAGAGAGAGAGAGAGAGAGAGAGAGAGAGAGAGAGAGAGAGAGAGAGAGCACATCAGGGCCACCAACTTTCGGGTCTGGCTTATGTGGGTTCTGGGGAATTGAACCAGGAGCCTTAGGCACTGGAGTCAAGTGCCTTAACTGCTTATCCATCTCTCCAGCCCTCCTTCATTTTTTGTCTTTAGCTCTTACACAATCTTTTGCCCAACATTCAAAGAAATTATTTAAAAATTAAATATATAAAAAGGAATATGAATAAGTATAAGGTGTATCTCTAGCCACAAAATGGTCATCACAAAACATTTCACATGGTTTATGATGCAGGTTACAGTCAATCTCTGCTAATGTTTCTTCCTTACAAAGTACGCTAAGGTCCACTATCCCTAAATTCAACATAATTACTTCATGGTCACTTTTATGGTGTTCAACTCAGCAGGTTTTAATAATCTACATGGTTTAAAAATCTATTTTCTACAGATGGAATATTGCTTTCAAAATAAAATCACAAATATAAATGATTCTTTAAGCTTAGGAAACCTAGTACATTTCTTTAAATTTAAAAACTCATATTAATGATGAATTCTGAATGAGAACTATGTTTTCAGCACATGTAAAATAATTTGATCATAAAGTTATGTTGGAAAATGCCAAAGAAGGGGCATTTATTTTCTTAATGATGCACTGGGGCCCTATGTTCTGAAGGTTTATAGGTATGAATAATTTAAATGTTACATTTGTAGGTGATGGGGATTTTAGAGATAAATATATGTTCTCAAATTATACACATTATCAATGCATTCCATATTTTTCATGTCAACATTTTCACTTCTAAGCCTAGAGAGCAGAAACTTCTCAATGTCATCCAAAAATAATAGCAGAGAATAATTCTAGCACACTGTACCTACTTGCAAATTTCAAATTCATGCTTATATTCAACCATGAATAAAACAAATGTTTATTAGGGATCTAGGTCCATGACAAATCAAAGGAAATTGTGTGTTGCTAGTAGTTAGCTATACATTGTAGAGAATTGTGATATGGTTATTAATATGAAAAAACTTAAATTTTGAACTCACATACTCATTACCTGTAAAATTTCTATAGACATTGAAAAAATAGAACTAAGTTTCCTGAAATTTTTACAGGTCCCTATAATTTCTGATATGTTTTTGTAATATATAGAAATATGGGATGTATTATGTTTTTATTTTGCTTTTAAGTGAGCATGCAAGGCTAAGAGGAGAGGACAATGTGACTTTGTGGCACTATTATCCAGAGGAGAGAGACATGGCATGCCACCAGCCACCTGCCTGAAGACAAGGGAGAGCCAACTGGCACGGGCAGTGTGTATGCAAGTTAAAACTCATTAGCACAGGAACTGGCAAGCAGTAGAGGTTTTCACTGATAAAACTCCCTTGACGCTTTGTAGAGGAAATGTCTTTTAATTGTATGTAGGAGTTCAAACAGACCACAAATCACCATAGTATATCAAATCTCTATGCAATCTCACTATGTTTAAGTGTGGCATTTTCATTACTTCTCATTTAGTTAATTACTCTTTACCTACTAAATCCCTGTGGCAGTTTCATTGGATGTAGCAGTTAATTGTCTCACTCCAAAGAAGTTTTCTTATAGTCTGGTTAGCTTCTGTTTTCTTGATATAGCTATGGTTGCTTTCAGTTTTTCTTGGAATGGAGTCATGGGTCTGTCTATGACTTCTTGGAATACCCAAATATTGAGTATGTATGTTCCAAGACAGTTCTGATCTCTTCATATAAAAACTATATGTATATTAGGCCTTGAAACATTTTAATTATTATGTACTTTTCTGTTTACGTCGGATCTTTCCTTCCTCTGTTTCCTTTCTTAAATCACTTAGATGAGGTCACATACATAACTCACTCTTAAGATGGAGATTGTCATTTTGTATACAAGGGAGCTCTTTCAAAGGAAAAGGGAAGGCTGAGCAAGGACATTAACCTACAATTCATTCATGAGAAGAATCTCTGTTGATTCCAAAATCTCTCTTGAGCAAAGATGAGCCTTTAGCATTGTCCAGATTCAGACAAGGAAGGAGAGCTCTTGGGCTCCTAGGAAAATGACTCATCCTGAATGTCTACTAGGGTGAAAGATGCCCTTCACTTTCTTCATTGATTTACCATAGCAGCTCTCATGAATACCTTCTAGCTCAAAAACACTTCCTTGAAAAAGTAGATAATTGATCAAAATCCCTCTGTCTCACAGTGCCCATGTAGAAAAGATATATCTAACATAACTGTCATCAAAACACCAAGAGACCCTGGTGGATTCAGAAAGGTAACCAGTTCCCAGATTGAAGCCTGTGTAGTGTTGGAAGACATTATATAAGCTGCCAGGAGAAATTGGCCTACCATATTCAGAGAAAGCAGAAAACATTGATATACAATACAGTTCGACATTATGAGAATGCAGAGGACACTGTTGTATGGCAGACACCAGCAAGCCAAGAAATGCTCATCTGTGCAATGGTGTTGATAAACCTGGGTGGGTAATCAACAACTTGCTGATTGGCTAAGAGATACACTCATTGGCAAGGAGCAATCGGCCTACGGTCGGTTGGTAGGGTTAGATGGGCCCCAGCTCTCTCTCGCTGCATCCTGAAAAATACAAACACAATCTCCATCAGAGAGTGAGATCAGTGTAGGTTAACAAATATACACAATTCTGGATTACCTAGATTCTATTTTTAGTAGCCTCCCTGTCACTCGCTCCCATAGTGCATCTTGTTTTGGGAGCCCAAAAGTACGGGATCCGGTGCCTATCACCCTAAATCCCTAGTTCCAGACAAGGGGTCCCCCTCACTAAGTGGAAAATTGGTCGAATTTGAGAGCTGTTGATTGTCTCCCCCAGGCCCAGGCTCCTCCATTACACAAGTGCTCCTTTGTTGGTTCGCTGTTCCCTCCCAGTAGGAGGTGTGGTCAGCCTACTCATGGCCACAGATTATGTTTCGTGTCAATTGTCTCTGTTTATTCCAGCTGTCGTTGATCAGGTAACCCTGGCAGCCTATGCAGTGCCTTCCAGCACTACACTAACTGCCTTTTGGGGACTGGATTCCATTGAAGGGTTTCTCGATGCTGATCGATGCAGTCTGTGGTTTCTTCAGTAACAGGGTTTTGCCACAGGCCTGGGGAGAGCACTCAAGAGCTTTGAGAGAATTCAAATTCTTGCTGTTAGAATCTCATGAGTCGCTTTGGTCAACAGCTCAGTGAGGGAAGGAACCAGTGGTTGGAACCAGGGGTTGTCAGGCTGATCTAATTAGACCAAGTGTAACTTTTGAGTCACAGCAATTTGACTCTTTTTGTGAGGGAAATAGCACACCATGCATAGCTTTTGGTCTCTTGTAAGGTAAGTTACATTGAAATCTTTCAGTCTCTAGGACTATCAGCATGCCACAGAAATCTGCTGTCTTAATGAGAGAAGAACTTGGCAGCACACTGAAAATTGGGGTGTTCCTAGATTCTTGTCCTGTGAATTCTAAGAATGAAATCCACACACCAAAGGATAGGGTTCAGAAAGAGGGGGGAGAGAAGGGAGGGTATTTTAAGGCTGAATATAAGAGAAGGAAGCTAAGTGGAACTCTTGCCCACCAAGGCCAGAGACAGTTTGAGAAGTTCTCCTAGATATTCAGATTTGTGGGGTATTGTTTGTTTGTTTGGTGTGTTTGTTTGTTTGTTTTCATAGGGAATGGCTAGGTGAAGTAGACCAGGTTTTCAAGTTACTATAGAAAATGACCAGATTTTATGGCTTTTCCAGTAGACTTGGATGAGTTTCTGAGAGTTTCTGTCACTAAGAAAAGTGCAAACTTAATCTAGAAACGTTTTCAAGAGGTTTTTATAAGCTTAGTGAGATTTTTCCAATTTTAGTCAATGAAAAAACTCTTAAGGTTCTATTGCTCTGACTGCCCAGCTAATTTGTCTCCTCTTAACAATAATAGACACTTTAATTATGAAATGCCATATACTTACTCAAAAATGTTTTATATTCTTATTTTAGCTCATCTTATAAAATCAGTTAAGAACTTCAGAGAATTGTTGCTTGTGTGTGTTTACATGTACATAGATATGGGTGCATTGGAGCAGCAATTATTTGCATTATTAAATTATGAATATATTAAACATAAAAATAATTTCATAGCTACTAAATCCCAACAAAAACAGTGTCAGAATCATTTAGAGAAGCAACAGTATAGTTTTAATTTCTCTTTAGCTTGTTTTGGGGGTTTGTGCACATGTGTTTATAGTGTGTGCAGATGTGCACATCTGGTGAAGACAAGAGCTGAGGCCTGTGGGGAACACCGAGGGCCCTCTTCTGCTCGTCTTCTACATTTACTGGACACTAAATATCTTAAGAAGCACAGGGTATGGCTCCATCTAATGTTTTCCATAAGGAGAGGGGACCAAATTCTTTTCTGATCAATTTGCATTCATGGGCACTGTGGAGAGCATCTGGTTTATAGCTTTCTCTTTTTGTCTCTCCTGCATTGGGTTAAAGAGAAGAAGGTTGACAGCCACCTCACTTATATTTATAAAAAGTGAAATATGAAGAGGTAAAGTTTTAAAAGTTATTAAGTCATATACATAAGAGCTGAAAAACTGAGTTTTATTCATTTCATTGCTGATTCAATTTATTATTCATTTGTAGATTAATTGCAGGAGTGTACTAACACACAAGGCTGCCTTTTTAAACTTAAAAAATATGATTAGCATGCCCTTGTGTGCTCAGACCTCCTGAACAGGGACAAGGCTAGGTGATGGAGCTGTGCCTTGGCGACCCATCAGCAGGGTGCCCCAGACCCCACCTATTGAACCCTAGGTTCCAGGCCAGATTCTATTTGTGTTTTTCAGAAGGCAGTAAGAGAACCAAGGGCAACCAATTCCACTATCAAGTCATTGGATGATGGCTGGCATCCTGGCAGACAAGTCACCCCTGGCCTTCACACAGTGCACAATGTAACCTATAAAAAAATACAAACAGAATATCCATAGGAGAGTGAGGTCAATACAGGTTAAATGAGACAACATTGCTATTTTGGGTAGCTCCAAATGGGTGTAGCCTCTCTGTAGCTCTCTGGTAGTGGGAATTTCTCCTAGGAGCCCCAGATCTTAGTCCCCATAGGATTTTGCCTTGGATCCCAGTTCCAGTTAAAGGTTCCTTGTCACTAAACAGATCTTTTAGCCAATCAGTAAGCTGTTGATTACCCTCCTCGGTTTAGTGCCACTAATGCATAGATGAGCTGGTCTCTTCCATTCAGCTCTGGGTTCAACATTCTTGTGACAGCTGTCTATATTGTATATCAGTGGTCTCTGCTTTCTCCAAATATCAACAAGACATTGGATTTTGGCTGGCATCCTGGCAGGAGACAAACCATACCTAGCCCAAATGAAACCTATGAGAAAGTGATGAAACAAACAGGAGACCAATCAGCACAGCAAATCTGATAACCCATGACAGATCAATGGAGACAGACACCAAGGATACCCAACACAACCCAGGGAAAAGATCCAGAGATACTTAAAAATTCAACAATAAAACAGACTTAATACTCACCCACTATGACTCAGGGAACTGAGCAGAGAGAGGGGCAGAAATATTGTAAGAGCCATGGTAGGGAGAACATCCAGAGACATTGCCTCCTTCAGTGACAACACACAGAGGAGGAAGAGAAAAAAACTGGCTCCCTCTGTTGCAGTTCATAACCCCCTAACCTATGGACAGATCCAGGATGCGCACCAAGGAAGGACCCCAGTGGGTAGGAGGCAGAGAGGAGGGAAACGGGGACACATTCATAAGAGTTGCTCATACAATGTATATACTTATCCATAATGAAGATATATTGAAAAACATAATTGAAAAGTTTTACATATGTGCATAATGTACTTTCATTCTTATATCCTCTGTCACTCTCTTTCCCTTCCCATTTTAGTAGACTCCTGTTTTCAAACTATCCCCTCATCTATTTTGATCTCATTTTCTCAACATTTGGCTTATTAACACTAGTCTCTGAAATGCCATAGCTAGATGTGACCTACTACTCTGTTTATATTTCTTAATAGTAAGAGTAGTGGGTGAATTTATCATCCCATATAAAATAAAAATTTCAACACATTACAAAGAAACAATTACTAAAATATAGTGATATGGAAAATATGTGTTTTATCATCTGTGATGTTTTGCTTTTATTTCCTGATTTGCAAGGTTTATTATTTTTTTTAATTCAATTACCTGATGCATATGTTAACTAGGGTCTTCATATCTTTGAGGGGAAATGTGGAGTTTCTCTTTAAATCTCACAATTCACTAAATAACAGTCTGCTTTGGAAGCATAAAGACCTTCACAGTTTGAGTCTGAATCTCCATCTGGAGCTGTTGGCCAAGGTTAACATCAAGGTGTGCTGTGACATACTTGTCTCTTTCTGCTCCGAGCTGGGATGGGATCTCTCCATGTCTGTTGAGTGACTTCCAGATGGCGAGGATCCAGCAGGCACGCTTGGATGATGCTGTTCACAGTGTTGCAGGCTCCAGACTATTTCTTAGAAGGGTTGATCTGTCACTCAAACCATCCAGCTTTTATCTCATTTAACAATATATTAAGTCCAGGAGCTTCGACCGATTTGTTTCTACTATATAAGCATGTCCAGAAAATGTTTTAAGGCAGGAGAGAGAGACTTGAGAGATGGCTCAGCAGTTAAAGTCCAGGTTCATTTCCCCAGGACCTACGTAAAGCCCTATGCACAATATAGCATCTCTATCAGGAGTTCATGTTCAGTGGCAGGAGGCCCTGTCTAGACCTTGTACGCCTTCTCCCTGTGTGTGTGTGTGTCTCTTTCAAATAAATAAATGAATTATTCTTTTCATAAAGGTAAGATTGGGTTGAGGTATTGTAAACCATTTGTTTCTCAACTGTACTCCACTCAAAACATACTTTAATGCTTATAATATTTACTTTTTTATATTATGACTAAAATGAAATAACTATCATTTGTGTAAATTATGATTTTATAATTTGGAAAATCCAATGTACTGAAAGTCCATAGGATGATCTCACTTGCAGATGAGACTGGAAATTGTTCGTTTTATGTTTTTATTATGAATAAGTATATACTTTGTATGATCAAATCTTGTGAAAGTTGACCCCATTTCCCTACTTTCTGTCCCCTACCCACTGGCGTCCTTCCTCAGTGAGCATAAGTTATCTGTCCACAGGTTAGGGGATTATTTTATTTTATTTTTAGTTTTCAATTTTTTATTCCCCACTGTGTATTGTTGCTGAGTGGGGGCAACAATGTCTCAGGGTGTTCTCCCCCACCATGGCTCTTACAATCTTTCCACCCCCTCTTAGTGGGCACAGTGCTTTACCTCTTGACAGCTCTGTGCATCTCTGCAGTAACACCTGTCTACTGAGAGCAGGCTCCTGTGAGCAAGTTGAGCGAGCAGCACTGACCTAGGGCATAAACTACATTTTGAGCCTATGACATCCACAGCCACAGGCTTTTGACCTGGCCATTTCTTTTGACAGTAATGGATAAATATATATATTTGTAAATTTGATTTCATGAAAAGACATCGCTCCATCAACTGTTCAATGGTGTTTAAACATTGTGTAAAAATACAATAAAACTTTCTAAACAAATATACTTTCAGAATTGTGATCTTTGAGATTTTAACTTTAGAAATTAGGGAATGTTGGAATCTTAACAGTCAGAATTATGAGATTTAGAATTGGGTCTTTCAGGATTATGGCCTGAATCCATGTAAGATATATGTATTACTTTTCTTTATCTAGGGAAAATGTATTCAATCTCAAGGAACCAAGTCAAATTGTTTGGGAATTTTTTTTTAATTTTCTCTGATGTACAACTGTAATTCAAAAGGTTGGCATTTTTGGTATAATTTATGCTACAGTTATTACTTTCCATATCTACATTTGTAAGTGGACAGAATTAAGTTAAGTTAGACTACAACCTTTTGGGACTGTTGAAATCCACAGACGCAGAGTGAACAAGTGCAGATGTACTGATCATGGGAGTACCTGGAGGGGAGGCATTTATAAATAACTGAATACAGAAAGTTCAAAGGGATGAATTATGCACAGATAAATGTAAATATAAAAAAACTTGAATACTTTAGAACCATTACACTGTTATTTTCTCTTCCAATTTAGCATCAAGAGAGAGGTTGGGCGGAGAGGTAAGAAGTCTATGTTAGAATTTTCTTTAACATTCTTTGATTCCAAATAATTTTGTTATTGTAGTTGTTAAATGAATACCCATATATTTTTGGATCATAGGAAAATAAATATGTCAAAATATCTTCAAATAACCTAATACTTCATCTAATGAAACAGTTGTGCATGCTTTTGTTTGCACATAAGATAATATATCCAACAATCTTGAAAGGGAAATATTTGGAAATATAATAAGAGAAAAGGCATGCATGATACAATTGTAAAAATGTCATGATTGCCTCTATAAAGTGTTATAAAGCTTATAAATGAGAGCTGAATATATTTTATTATCTTTCTTCACAGTTCTGTTATTTTGAAAAAGACATATGCATAATTATGTAATCCCTCCAAAATCCAAATGAAAACTAGATTAATAGAGAAGAAAATGTTTCTTTATTTCAGGGGACATAAGCATGTATGGGGCAGTGCTTAGTTATTAATTCCGCCTCAGCCTAAATCTGCTCACGTACCAGCCTTGTTGATTGAGTTGTTTCATTAATGATATGAAATGAGACACAGAAGGCACTTGGGGAAACTGCGAGGTTTAGAAGCAGAAGCAGAAAGCAGAGAGATGATTTGAAGGTTATGTGGTAAAAGTTCAGTTCCTCCATCTAATTAGGGCTGTTGGGACTATTATAATGTTTAGTTTCTAGGTCAAATTAAGTTTCATAGCTTATTCTCTAACCATGTGCAAAATAAAGTTAATAAATATTTTACAATACCATTATTATCTCTTAGTAATCTGACATCATATATCATTGCTATTTTCCTTCTTATTTTTGGCAAAGAGAAAAGCAGATGGTTAAAAATTAAAGAAACTTTATTAAATTTACATGTTTTGCATTTCCATTTTAAGAAGCTTATTTAATAAATGTTATGTGTTATATCACATATACACCAACTGTACTTTTATTATTAGAATCCAATTACATTATTTTCCATAAATCTGTTGACATTGAGAAGTTCTTTATCAAACAAAAATAGGTTGCAAGAAAATTAAACCAAAATTAATTTTCCATATATATATATATATGATTGTAACTTCAGCAAATTACCTCATTGTTTGTGTTTATTGAGAAGTATTTCTATTCTACCACATTATGTACATTTTTATAAGAATTGTACACAGAAATTTCTAATTTCTTAGCCGTTTCCCTACTTAGTTTCTGAACAAGTTTATTATGACAGGAAAGATAAACATAGAGGAAAAATATATACAAAAATTTCCTTTCAGTTCACTGAACTTCAGATCAGGAAACAGAACTAACTTACTTGGTCAGGTCTCTTTTTATATAAAATAAAATTCAGCTTGATAAGAGCTTATTTTTATTTTTATATTTATATTCATGATACAATGATTACTTTTCTTTTTATCACCTTCTCTGTTAAATTTGGCCTTACAGTTTGTGAAATAAGGTCCTTGTACCTTGATATAAAGTACTCTTAAGTTTACCAGTTTCTGGGAGGGTTTAAACAGTTTTGAAGTTATTTGTATTTAATAATATAAAAGAAAATGTTTAATGGTTGCATATTGTCTAATTTTTAGTCAGGGAGAATGGATCATCTATCTTTGTCTTTCCAAGATTGTTCTGTGTATTTTTGTGTTGTTCTATAAATCCTGGTCACCCTTCCCCTGAATGTATTTTCAAAGAAAATAAAATTAGACCCTGTATTATCGGTGGTTCTATGCTTACTGAGGTGTTCTTGACCATGGTCAACATACAAGAATCTCTTGTCTACTGGTGAATGAATGGATGTAGAGATCATGTGTGTGAGAAGATCCATAGCTATTCAGATCTGTTGCTATTTGTGTCTGATGAACCTTGTAACCTTGAAATATATGACACAGGAAAAAATACTGCATGACCTCATGCACAGGTTGAGTCTAAAATAAGAAAAATATATAGAAAAATAATTAAATAAGAGCATAGAATACTGGTGGCAAAAGAAAGCATCGAGAAAGGAAAAGGAGCAAATAATTGTATTTAATATACTGCAAAATGTCTAGTTAATATATAGTTGCATTGTATTTTGAATCTCTAGTAAAAGAGCGAGTCCAATGTTCTTATGATACCAAAACTTTTTCAAAATACAATTATAAAAGGTGATGAACATATTAACTTGCCTATTTATTGGAAATATACATAATCATTTCTGAACCTTAAGATGACAATTATGCTATGATGCTTAAAGCACTAAAGGTAATATAATAAATAAAAGAAAACATGTGGCTACTCTCTGAATATATAAAAAGACCTTCTAACCAAAAAGAGTTGAATTTTCAGAAGGAATTCAGAACCTGTCTGTTAATTGACTTCTATAATATTGATTTCTTTCACACAGAAATGATGAGTGATTACCTTTCTATACAAGTCTGTTCTTTTTTTCCTATGGATTTAGTCATGACTTCATTTGTAACGAATTAGTGAAGCCATAACAATTCTATATTTTGCTGTAGCTAAATGATTTTGCATCATTATTTGTAAGAATCCTATTCTTTGATTATTTTTCCTGTTGACATAATGAAGCATTGTTGTGGGCTCTTAATTATGAGTACATTAGAGATTATAAAGACAGTGCTGGCTTCCAGGGACTAACACAACCAGAAAAAAAAAATAAACTCCTGATTTTCAAGTATTTAAGTTGCTTCTGACAACTAATTTACTAATTTATATTAACCTGCTCTTAATTGAACTAGGTCACAATCAGGAGGTTCATTGAATTTCAATAATTTTTTTCTCCATCTGATAAATTCTAATATGACATTTTTTGCTGCAGGGTTGATTCTGGAATTTGAAAAGCATTCCCTAAATTGTCACTAAATCAAACAGTTAAAAATGAAGGAGTAATTTTCTTATGTGTATAATTTATTGAGTCATAGCCAACTAAAATTAGCAACTATACTACTGCTTGTTAAATTATTCTATTTACTTTGGTTTAACGGTATCTTTGTACTCACTGAAATATTAATTTATTGTATGAAAAGTCTCATTTTATGACTATGTAACCACAGTGTAATACTAATTTAGATATTGAAAATATCTTTAAAATGCGTAGGGGGCTGGCAAGATGGCTAAGCAGTTAAGGTGCTTTCCTGCAAAACTTAACCAGCCAAGTCTGATTCCCCAGTACTCATATAAATCCAGGTGTATAATGATGCCTGCTTCCCGGGCATGCACATTCTCTGTCTATCTCTCTTCTACCTCTCTCTGCTTGCAAATAAATAAGTAAAATATTTTTTAAAAATAAAATAAGATGATGCATAGTAATCTGAACTTGAAAACCAATTGATAAAATACATTCAGAATGGTGCAGGATTTACGATACCACATAAATGTTTAAAAATTATTTATCATCTTAAACTCCTTAATTTTGTAAGAATAATGTAAAAAGAAAGGTTTTTTTTTATTTTTCCCGAGAGAAAAATACATACATTTACACATTATTCTATCATATTCCTCAGTAAGTTAATCAGTGTTACTATAGTATGTAACATGGACAGATGCGGTTGGGGGCAGGAAGTCGCCTTGTCATTTGAACTTGTATTGACTTACCTTCCAAATTTTCCAAGCCTTGGGCTCTTGTTATCAATATCCAGTAGGTTTTCATGGATTGCAAACTCCACCGTGATTTCCTGTATATGCATTTTCTGATACTTTTTAAATCTTTCTAAGTCACTACTGATTTTGACCTTGAACTTTCTGTCACTGGTTGACTTCTCAGCATCTCCCTTTCTCCTCATCTTAAGCTGTTCAGGGCTTCTCAGGTGAAGGAGCTGGACCTCCACGTTGGTCAGTGTCATGATGGACACTGTAAATGTGGGCAGCTGAGGAATAATAACAGTGCTACCACTTGGCTTCTCTTTCTCAGTTCATGTTTTTCTTTAGCCTTGCACTGTCTAATTTCCTTATTGAAACCAGAAGCACTACAGTCAAGAAGTCAAATACTAACATCAAGCTCTTTGTCCTAAGTGTCACCTGGCTGCTGATCTTCGTGCCTTGTATTCACATGAAAAATAAAACAGAGACTGGTCTGCTTTCCACTTTTCCCCTGTCTTTTGGTATCTTGTCCATAGTAAACAATTTTGTTTTCACCTCTCAAATAAATCTCCACTTCAAGATCTGGTTTCAATTGCCCCTAATTTTTTTTTCATGTTTTGAGATGATCCCTGGACAGACTCCTTCCAGCCCTCTGTCATTCCCCAAGTTAATTCCTGCTACAACAGTGATAAAAATGACCTCACTCTTCCCCACTTATATCCATACACATAAAAGCATACATAATGTTTCAATGAAACATAAATAACTCAACATTAGCAATGATTCTATTCATGGTGGTGAAATATATATTCATATATTTAGATTTGGCTAAAAGTTACAATGGTAACAAAAATCTATAGAAGCAATGCCTTATAACTTGAACATGCTTAAATTTCATTTATACTAGTGATAGGAAATGACTCTTTATGTCCATGGTTAAATTGCTCTGACAGCGTTTTAAAAAGAAAGTAGGACACTCATTTTCAATGATTGGATAGATAAATGAGTATCAATACATAATTTTCCATTTATCCTATCTTTTCCTTTTTATTATTTATTTCAGTACAGAGAATAGTATAGAAAAAAACAAACTGTAACTATATCCTGAGAGGATTTCTTCAACCTTCATAGCATATTTATATACACTATTTTGAAGCAAAGTAATTCATACCAAGCTATTGGCAATATATATAATTAAAATGTATTAGCCATCACACCATACTTCACATGAACTGGGAGTACAAATCATTTGAAAATAATTTGGCTAGCATAAAGAAAACAGTGTGTGTTAGTTTTCATATAGAATCTTGAAACTTTTGCTAAATGTCTACTTTTGAAGTTACATACATGAATTGAATAAACAGAAAGACAGACAGATAGATTGATGATAGATAGATAATAGTTAGATAGATGATAGATGGACAGATAGATTAATGAATATATAGATGATAGATAGATAGATAGATAAATAGAATGGATAGATAAATGATGGAAGATAGACAAACAGACAGACAGACAGAAAGACAGGTAG
>PVHP010024616.1:0-26251 GCA_004024765.1 Zapus hudsonius | reverse complement strand
TGATTCACTATTTTTTGATCCATTTCTGTCTCTATGGATGGCTCCATATGAGTATGAAACACACTCTCTCTCTGTATCTTTCTCTTTCTCTCCCTTCTCTCTCAGTATATTTTTAATTATAGATTCAGATAATTTCACAGGCCATAACCACCTAATATATGCATACATACACATACACATATACCTGTACACACACACACACACACACACACACATATATATATATATATCAGGAGTTGTGCCCTGGACATTTCTAATATCCTTCTAATGATGATTATGATCTAATTTATCTAAAGCATGAGCCATTTGAAGTCTTCCTTTAAAGCACTTTCACATCTCCAAATTTAGCTTCTGTAAAGCTTGTAAGAGTTTTATACGCGTGATTCACTTGCATCACAGCTGAACTCTATTAACTGTTTTTCCATGATGAACATCTCTGGAACTGACAAAGCACTGTTTGTCTAAAAGCACAATTAATTTATCATCATTATGTTTAAACTATATTTTGAAATAATTTAAACTATATCTGATGTAAGAAAATGCACCTTTACTTGTACCAACAAGGTTTTACTTTTGGAATTTAGGCTCCCGCAAAATGGAATCTAAGGGCAATTGCTGGCATGAAACCTGCTTTGTGTGTGAGCATTGCCGACAGCCAATCGGAACAAAGCCTTTGATCTCCAAAGAAAATGCCAATTATTGTGTGTCTTGTTTTGAGAAGGAGTTTTCTCACTACTGCAACTTTTGTAAGAAGGTAACTATCCAAAAAGGGTGAGGAATCTTCCAGTCTGTTGGTTCAGAGCTGCATCATATATGTGGAATGAACCCCACTGCCGTGTTATAGCAAATGCATTCATGTCAGCTTTGAGTGTCATGTTGCCCCTAGCCTCAAGTGACCATGGTGTTGATGACTTCCTATAAAATTCCACCCAGTTCACAGAATTCATATTCCCAATAGCTCAAGTTTTCTATCTCCCTGAACCAATCAGTGTTTTTACACAAGAGGAGAGGGCTGAGCTCCCTGTGAACACAGAATGTTTCCTAGTGAGCATTTCATATCCCAGATTCACTCAGTGCTTTTATACAAGAGGAGAGGGCTGAGCTCCCTGCTAACATGGAAAGTTTCCTAGAAAATGAGTTTTGATTCATTTAGTGTTGACTCTTTCTGATAACTATGCATTTGCCCCTTCAGAATGGCTATGTGAAGCTGGGAATGCCTTCCACCATCAGATGTCTTGTACACTTGAAGCTTTGTCTCTTCAAGGAGTAGGGTGGTGGGCTCAGGCAAGTTGCAAGATTATGAGGGAAATCCAGTAGACATGGAGAATACAGAGCTTCAAGCTCTTTGGGTTCAGCTCCAGGGAAAAACAAGGGGGCTTAGCACTTGCTTTCCTATTCAAAGCGCAGTCCCCAATAGGAAGAAGTCATTTTGCAGAAGTAAATTTGGCCTGATATCCTCCTAGCTTTTGTGTGAAAAGACACTCATGCCTATCATCTGGATGAAGCATGTCTTCATATATATATATGAATATATATATTCTCAAAGAAAGTCTTGGCCTACGATGCACACAGTTTAAACGGAGGAGAATGACAAGTCATAACAAGGGGTTAGCACAGTGGCCCCTGTGCACTTTCAGTCTATGAACTACTTTTTCAGAGCTCCTGAAACACTTCGTGTATTTGTATTTGGGCAACTGAAGATGTCATTGCCATTTTCTGCAAATCTATGCACAAGCACATATGTACATGCAGCCATGTACTATAATTTTCTACATGAATTAACAATGCCAATATCGTATTTGAAACAAGTCAACAAATACACTTTCCCGACTTAGATTACACCATAACAAAGGCTGAGTTACAATAAATAGTTAACACGACATGAAATCAACTAATACTGAAAGATCACTATTGCTTTAGCAGAAATTCGGACTTCAAAAATGTGGTTACAAGCAGGAATCAGACTTGATTACCCTGTAATATATAAAATTTTATTGAATTACCAGAATCAATGGTGTGCATTTAAAAGCAGATGCTGGGAATGAAATAAGTATGTTTATCTTACTATTTTTAGAGGCTATTAAGTAGACAATTTTAGGCTTCATTTCTTAAAGACTTAGGTTAAGACATAAATGAAACTCGTGGGAACTATCCTAAAATGCATTGGACACAATATAATCTTTCTTCCAATGTTGTTATAGTCAAGATGACAAGGGCAACTTACAAGGGTTCCCTAGACAAGAGAAGACTGTCTATATTTAGGGTAATATTTGAAATCATCAATATATATTATAAAACATTTTAATTGGATAGTAGGTAGATCATAATATGTTCATATTATTTTCTACTTGGCTTTTTAAAACCACAGCTTTTTAAAGAAAGATGAATATAAAGATTTTAATCAAAGTCAAAGAAAAATAATTCAAGCCAAATCCAAGACAAAATAGTTTTTAAACCAGACCCTTAAGTCTTTTCCACAGTTGAATTTTGTGCTGAAAAGCAACAGACTCACACTGAAGTCAGTAGGGGGTGTTTAAATTACTTTCCTTTCACACACCATTGTACTTCCCATTTGCTTATTTATAATAAATGACATACTTTTTCCCTATAGAAAAGTAACTCATATTCAATATTTTTAATTTCTGAAACAAAACAAAGTTTAAAATATATTTAGAATATTTTTTCAAAAGTCTATATGATCCATATTTTTGTTTGCCAACAAAAAGCTGATTCAGCATGGGCTTACATTTTCAAGCTCTTGTAATTTCGATAACAAGACTATAAGAACTATCTCAGATATCACGTTGGCTCAGTCTTTGTGAGACATGAGCATGATCACATTCCAGATCCCTTGGTCCCTCAACAGTTCAAAGGAGCGGATGTACAGGACAAGGTGATTATAAAGGTGCTATATATTTACCAACCTGATCCTGAATAAAGAGATTTCAACTTTGCAAAAATTGGCTAATAGCTTAAACTGGTTTAGAAAAACATGTGGTATGGAATAGATGTAGTGCATTGGTAGAGGGCCTGCCTAGCATGCATAAGACCCTAGGTTCAATCCCCAGCACCATACAGATTATTAATAAGCGAGCCTGGCCAAATTTCATATCTTATGGCTCCATTTAAAATCAGTGTCATTATTTCAGTCCTGAAGCTAAAAGCACATCCTTCATGCTAAGCATGATATTGGCATTGCTTTCCAAAGTGGTTGTGGAGTGAAGGTGGGCAGGTTAGAGCCTTTCTCTCAGGGTCCTTAGCAACACAGATGCTGTAACACTTAGAAGTTGTTCATCTGCAAAGGAGAAAAGATACTAGTCTTTACCATAAATGGGTGACAAAGGGCCATCTCTAAGCACAGTACCGGGGCTGGAGAGATGGCTAAGTGGTTAATGCACTTGCCTCTAAGCACAGTACCAAGGACTCAAAACAAGAAATGTAAGTCTTTGTTAGCAACAGACAGCACTCATCAACAGCATCCAGGAATCCTACTGTTGACTATTCTTAGACACAGCATAAAGCTTTCAAGAGAAGTAATGTACTTTTTTCATCATCCATGAATGTCAAATACTGAAATAAAATGTAATATAAAAGTATCTTAGCTCCCAATGGCTTATCTTTGAAGTCCAAAATAAAAGCCCTCAGAGAAAGATGAGGGAAATCAAATACCTACTTTATTTATTTATTTTTTTTTGAATCTTCATGAATTCAAGATGGCTCTGCCTCATCTCTGATCCATTGTAGCAGAAAATTAGAACCATTTTCACTCTTTGAAGTGCATCTCATACTGATTTAGAAAACAATCACAGACATTTTAAAGGAAGCGGACAGCCTAACACAAGGTGCTAGAGTAATCCAAAGCACCAGACCAGGAGAAATGCCAAGAAGGGATTGAATGGCAATGGTACCCATATTGATTGCCTTTTGTGGTGATGTTTTGGCAGATGATAACTTCTGGCGGGATAACATTTTGTGACCAGATATGGCATAAGGAGTGCTTTCTGTGTAGTGGCTGTAGGAAAGAACTTTGTGAAGAGGCATTTATGTCTAAAGATGACTATCCATTCTGCCTGGACTGCTATCACCACCTTTATGCCAAGAAGTGTGCAGCCTGCACCAAACCCATCACTGGTAAGTTCTTCCACTCAATGGGGTTCTCCCATGATGCCACCTTGACTGAAATATAATTGCAAGATGCTTGCTACCTAGCTAATTTATGAGATGCATATAAAAATGTGCTTTTCTGTGATGCCATTTACTTTGGAAATCAATACAAGTAGGTACTTATTTATAAATTAAATTTGGTGCCTGGGCTTTGTGTAAAGTAAAAACTAACCCTGAATGGTACAGGCTCTGAGTAAAATTATAGTTAGAGCAAGAGTGCAGGATGAGCTGAGGTCAGAGAAGACCTCAGAGAGAAGGCCCAATCTGAGTCTCTTTCAAGACTAAGTGAAAGAAGGAACTCTGGGAAGTCGGAATCCTGCTTAAGTCCAAACATGGGACAGACTTAAAATAGAAAAGATTTTACCACTTTTTCACTCTTTTATCCATTTTTGTTTTCTTTTTGATGTATTTTTTTCTTTTCTTTCTTTTTGTTTCCTTCCCTCCTTACTCTTTCTTTTGTTTTTTCTTCACTTGCTCTTCTCTCTCTCTCTCTCTCACTCACTCTGTGTGTGTGTATGTGTGTGTGTGTCTTTATCTATTCCTGACATTGGGAGTTTCTAGTAATAATTTACGGCTTCTAGTTGTGGTAGTATTCATCCACACAGGGTACTTTGGCTCAAACTCTACTTTATTCAATTAGCCAACATAGAAGATCTCCATATGGCTTTTTCATATGTCTTTACTTCTGTTTCACCAATCTCTTATTCCTCCTCTCGCCCATCCCTTTCCTCTATTCCCACATAACTCTTTCTTCTGCTAGTATTTTGCCCCACTACCATCATATCCACTATCACCTCCCCTTAAGTACTCCCTCTTCCCTGCCACACAAAAGGCTTTAATTAAGTCAAACTATTCTATAAAATATCTTAAGTTATAATGATTAGGTCAAGAAGTGTTTAAACTTTGTTTTAAGATGCTTCTAGTGAATTTATTACTCCTTTCTCTTCACACAAATTTTAATTATGGACAGATTAAAAACAATGTAGTGTTTTACTGTAGAAACAAATCCATGAGACATGATTTGATAAATAACAAAAAAATGGGAAATTGATTCACAGTAAATGGGTTTTTACAGGTTTATAAGAATGCATTCTATCCTCCTTAGATACAAGATGCTAATCCTGGAGTAAAGGAGCCAGGCCAGCCTGATGACAGCCATTCTTGTAGACAATGTACCATTGCTTAATTATGAATCACAATTAGATTTCCCTGCTCTTGTGTGTGTGTGTGTGTGTGTTTGTGTGTGTGTGTGTGTAACCTGAATCTACACATATCTTCCAGTGAAGGGAAAGAATTTCTCTACAATCCCAAGCTTAAAGGATTTTTCCCACTTGCACAGAGATGGAGGTAGGGAGGCGCCTGTTTAATCACAGTCCTGTTTGTCTAAGTGGGTGAACATTTCTGTCCCTCAGTGCTTGTCCACAGGTGGTAGATGAAGCTGACATCCAACCTCTCAAGGTTAAATGTAGGCTACACGAGGTAGCTCACAGAAGGGCTTTAGAATGGCAGTGACATCCTCTAGGACTCAACATATGTCAGCTCTTCTTTTATTAATGTGTCAGGAACCAATCAAACAGGTGCCAGAGACTCCCACCTTAGATGACTCAGAGCTGATGAAGCAAACCTAACCAAATTTGGACAAACTGACAAGTATCTCAGATGCTGAATGGCATCTTGGGTCACGTGATTAGTCAGGCCTTTCTTAAAGTTGAGCTGCCAGATGACTCAATTTTCTCCTTTATAAAATTGCCACTGTATAAGGCTTGCTAATAAAACTGAGAATAAGTCATATTCATCAAAGTGCTACACATGTAGAAATTAGTATGGTGGAGATTATGTCCATATAGAACATTACTCTTGTAGTCAGCTTATTAATACATCAATTAACTTTTGGGAGCTAATTGGTATGCTATTAATTTACTAGAAAGTGCTAATAATATCTTAGCTATATCCAAGCTATAACTTATTCAGGAAAAAAGTAAGACTCTGGATACAAACTTCTCTATAAACTATATGAAGTTTATATATAAAATATGCTATCTATATACTCTATAAGCTCTATATAAGGACATCAAGTAAGCTTTTTGGCTGGAAACAAAGTCCATAATCATATGAGTGGAGGGATAATCAGACAGACTTTGTTTACCCTTATGCTTCACTATCCCAAAGGAAGAATTTAGAAATTAGATGTGAATAAGCATGTGAAATATTTCCTCACTTCCTGAATAATAAATAAATCACAGGAAGCCCACAGCCCAGAAATCACTCCAAGAAAATTTGTCAAGTAAATCAATCCAAACCTGCAGCCTATTAGTCATTCCCCACATTCTAGGACATTTTTTTCTGGACAACTTTTCAAAATTAATTTCCTGAGCTGCCCCCTAAAATCAAATTAGAGAGAAAGTAACCAGAGCATTAGTGAAGACTCAAATTCTACTTTTAAATATGCTACAGCTCAAGTAAGGTCCAAGTTCAAATGAAGGAGATGGGGACACTGATACTTAATCTCTGGATAGGGTGACCACCATGGCTTTAGGTATGACCTTCATGCATCTACTGTGGAACTTCAAGCTGAAGCTACCTCAGAGCACTACGGTACAGCTGCATGATCATTTGAATGAAGTTTTCTACATGTGCTTTTTGGAAATTGTGTCCCAGGTCTCTGTAAATAGGACTTGCTCCAAATGAAACCTAGTATGGAAAAAAAAGGAAATGATGAGAGAACAGAGAGTCATTAAAACACTAAGCACCAGGCAAAGAAGTACATATTTGTTTCATTTTAGCTTTGTTTTGCTAAAAAATCTTGGTCACATAGAAAGGGAAAACACTCACCCATTTCTGGCTTTAAAACCTATGCTAAGAGTGCTGCTTCTACAGAAAGTCAGACAACCTAGGAAAGGGTAATGGAGACAGACACTAAGGATACTCAAAATAGTCCAAAGCAGAAACTCAGTGACTCCCTGGGTGTAGTGGTGCATGCCTTTAGTCCCAGCAAACGGGAGGCAGAGGTAGGAGGAGTGCCATGAGTTCAAGGCCACCCTGAGACTACATAGTGAATTCCAGGTCAGCCTGGGCTAGAGTGAGACCCTATCTTGGAAAAAAAAGAGAGAGAGACCCAGAGACTCTTAAGAGCTCAACAGTAAAGCAGACCTATAACTCACCCGCCATGGTGGAATTTTGCAGAAGAGGGGGAAGAAAGATTGTAAGAGCCATGGTGTGGGAAACTCTAGAGGCATTTCCTACCTCAAGAAAAAAAAACTGGCTACTGCTTGTACAATCATAGCCCTCCATCCCATGGACCGTTCCAGCAATCCCACTGAGTAGAACACTCAGTGGATTGGATTGGGGGCAGGGAGGAGGAGAATGGGCACACCAACACAAGACTTCTTCATACAGAGTTTCTAAGTATTAACAATAAATTAGTAAATTTTTAATGTCATTAAAATAAAAACCTATGCTACTTTCCTGTATTTTCTCAGCTATCTTTAGCAGTTGTTTGAATAGTATTCCAGATTCCATTTACTTCAATACATTATAGTGGCATTGGGTTGGGAGACTTGTTGGCTGCATAGAAGGAACTCACCTGTGGTGTGGCTGACCTTCCCAGCTGGACAGAGGCCAGAGGGTCAGCACTCTTAGGGTGGTTGTGTCTAAGTTGTCTTGCTTGCAGCTCCATATTCATCTCTCTCTCATATATATATATCCCCTTACAGGTCTCAGAGGTGCCAAGTTCATCTGCTTTCAAAACCGCCAGTGGCACACCGAGTGCTTCAACTGTGGGAAGTGCTCCATCTCCTTGGTGGGTGAAGGATTCCTCACCCAGAACATGGAAATCTTCTGCCGCAAGTGTGGCTCTGGGGCGGACACTGACATCTAGAACAGAGACAGCCTTCCCCCTCCTGAAACCCACTTTGCTTTGCTCTCACTGAATCTAAAACTCCATTGCAGCCATATTTTATGTTTGAGAAAATGTGTTAACGTAGGGTATACAGCAGAAAAGGTTTTCACACATTCCAATTGAACTGTACCTTTATGGTACAGGAAGGCTCATTGGGACAAAATTGAATATATCCTCATTCCCAGCATTATCCCTGCAAAATCCTGCACTCTGTTGTTAGAAACATAGGAAGCTGTCTCTTTAATTGGATATTTCACCTCTTACTAGGAGTTGTGAATATTATTACTGAAGGACATTTTTTTCAAAGCAGCAGAGTAAAAGGAACACAAAGAACCCCAATATAGAGGTGTGGAGACCAATGCTTGCCTTCCTAGCTGGCTAGTTCTACTTCATCACATGATAGCTTGAATAGGAATGGCTGGATATTTTTAAGAGAATATTAAGCAATCACCACATTTAAGAATTGTGCCACTTTGAAATCATTCTTTGTTTAAACACACTCACTTTAGAGTTGAAGAACCTGCTACAATCTACTCTCCTCTGCACAATTCCAAAGCAAGTTGCTGCCCAGGGGAATCTTAGGCCTATAGATGTTATGGTTTCTGGATTTTATACATAAAGGAACAGAGGGCATCCATTTTCTAGAATCAAGGTATGTTTTGATCTATTTTGTATTAATTGTATTTTCAAAACCTGCAATGATTTTTTTCAAAATACTTACAGGTTCCAAGAAATAAGTTTATTTTTCTAAAAGAAATGAGTCACAGTAATCACTGTCCACAAGGCAAACCTTTGAAGTAAATAGATCATCATTGTCACTTGTGGGAATGAATGTTAGGGAAGGGATTCAGAGGTGGAACCTGACTTTCATGCAGATATCTAAATGCATAATAGAATGCATAATTAGTTCTGAGCTTCATACATTGTGCCTTCTAAAAGCATACAGATAATTAATGGGCAAACATAAAGTCGGCTTTAAAGAAACCTAGTAAAAGTAAGAACTTGAAAAGGGTAATTCCTTATAATTCAGGTGCTACAAGCAAGCATCATAGAGGACCATGGGCTGCAGAGGTACCTCCCTGCATTCTTCCAGACCCCACCACCCACCTGACCCAAAGCAGCCAGAGCTCCAATCTGCTTTGTTTACACCCTGCACTCAGAAGCCTAGGCAGACAACCTACAAATAAGTATTTATTCTGCCACATAGGAAGTAAGTCTTGGTGTAAAGGAAGCGTTAATGCAAAGTCTTTCACCATATAAACATATCTTTATATAAAATGTCAACGATCACAGCCTCTTAGCTTTTCCAGATACATTTTCCACATTATTTGGGACAAATGGAAAGCAGCCTTAGCTGGCTGTAGCTAATCACCACCCTTGGATACAGCAGCTGTGCAGTGAACTTGAGGGAAGAAGGGGAGCAATTAATTCTTCATGATTAGCAATGTATCGACTTTCAATTATTGCAGAAGTTTGAAGGCCCTTGGTCAAACATGATAGTCTCTGTCTGGCTGATCACACTTTAGCACCACAGGAGACAATTAAAATTGTTAGCTAAACTATTGTTGATACATTCATGTATTAGATGAAATTTCACATTGTAGGAGCAAACATGCAATCCTTCTATGACCTCGAAAACAGTAATACTTTGTAGAAACCTAAACCATTACAAATAGCTATGCAAAATGTAATATCACTATCAACCATTAATAGGTAAATATCTGGCACGTAATGTCTTCTTAGCAATTGCTTAGCTATGTGTAGGGTGAGGATGCCTGCAAGCAGTTCTCTATAGCTTCTAAAGATTTTATTATCCCTTATTTAGTTTACTAAAAAAAACAATTCTCTATTTGGACATTGCTTAGTCATTGGGCAATTTAAACATATGCCAGAATTAAAGCTTAAACTGTGTGGCTCTGAGGTGGATCCAGCTCTGGAAATACCAAGTTACCAGATGGAGAAGATTAAAGTTCTGGGTAGACAGAGCACACATACGCAGAACAATGAAAGAAGACCTCCTCACAGTGACACGCACACAAAAACAAGACTGGAAAGCATGGGTAACACACTAGGTTTGTGCAGCTAAGAGAAAAGCTCTCAACTGGTTTATCCAAAGGTGGATAGAATGCCTGAGGAAGCAGTGGACACCTGTGATTCAGGGTGACATCTCTATGGGAAAGGATGTTGTCATAGTCAGTCACAAGTAGCTGGGATGAATCTCCAAACCAGGTACAATTTTGGGGAGGAAGGTATTTATTGAAGTAACAGACCCAGGGGAAGTTAAGGAAGAAAGCCTGGCCCCCTTTCACAGAAGCAAGCAGAGAGAGAGAGACCGAAACCCACCACCAGCACCTTAAGCAAACAAGCACATTTAACACTGTAATTCACAAAAATGCAGAACTGCCAGACCGGGTTCAGGCTTTTCTTTTGCATATCTATCCCTAGTATTTTGCACCCAAATTAGAAAGGGCCAGTCTCCAGGAGGCTAGGCCAAAGTGAAACTTCTTCCAGCCAGAAGCCTGGAGTTAACAATTTAATAAACACAATTATAATAAATTCTATTGGGGGACATTATTCAAACTACCACGGATGTAGTTTAAGCAAATGTCTCATGTTTATGACAACCAGATGGCTTGGAAGCAGTCAAGAGACTGTGCCATGGAGCAGATAGGAATAAGATTGCTTGATGAGAAAGTCAGAGGTAGGGAGAATGTCAACCCTTTGGATAAAAGATATAAATTATGACATAGAAAATTATCAAAACAGTGCAAGTTCACAGCTGTCCTTGTGGATGTCAGTGACTTTACAAGTCAACCAATCAAAACATTATATTTCTACCTTTGGGTTAGAGGTGATACAAAAGCAGAACAGTTTTTCTGCTTTAAGTTTGACAGGTGGGATGCCCAAGGATTCAATTAATACTTGACAAGATCATTAGAACGTGATTTTGGGACAAACTAGTGAAACGAGATCATGTACTACCACAGGTTCTAAACTTAGTCATTATAGTTTTAGAAACATTATATTGTACATCCTAGTAAAGAGTGACCAGTCACTGAAAAATGCATAACTCTCATCACAAGTGACCTTCATTAAAAGTTACTGAAAGATTCAATGCCAAAATGAAAAATATTTTTCATGTTACTGATATCATTTTTAATTTAAGAGAGAAAAAAGTACCTTTTAATCTATTTGGCATGTTGACAATAGTTCATATTTGAAATTTTAAAAAATAATTTCATAGTGTGATTTAGATATAGTTAATTTAGCATATAAATTGTTCCCTAATACTATTATAGATATTTGATATTACCATGATATAGCACTTTGTTTTGCAAAATGTTTTCAGAAGTTTCTCATACTGAATAAAAATACATTTTAAATAGCCTATATTCTTGATTTCAGACAATTTTTTTTACATTAACTGTGCAATGAACACAATAGATTTGGCATAACTTCTACTTTTAACTTCTTGTCTCATCTTATTAACAACATACCAATTACTACATTTGCATATCATCTCAGGACATAAATAGAAAAATAGAATCCTGACCCAAAAGGAACGCCTCTCCTGTGAAGCTAGGAAAGCCATGCCATGTTCTTTCTTATATTAGTCATATTTTGAAACATACTAAATTGTAATAATTGCTTTATTTCTAATGACTGCTTCTTAGATTAAATGGTTGCTCATTTCAATTTGATTTGCCTACAATAACTCAGGGACTCTTTTGATGAGTTCCCAGTTAGAGGAATTGTTAAAACTCTTGGTGGTTTCTAAGCTTTTATTTCATCTACTGTGGATAGCACAACTTTGCCTTATCTATACCATGCTTCTCCCGAAAATTATCTTAGATACTGAATTTGCTTAAAGGACTAAACAAGAAGCACTTGGAAGTAAACCTCTCAACAGGCATTATCATTTTAGTTTTTAAAATTATGTGATTTTGAAAAAAACTCATGGGTACTCAAAAGATACAACTATGACCTTATGTCTTTAAGTAATTATTCTTCCACTTAAAGAGTCAAAATGTCACTAGAAGTTATAGTTGCTGGGATATATTGCTTTTATAATTAACCTTTTTCTTAGGTCTTTATTAAACTACCAGAAAACATTTGTGTGTGTGTGTGTGTGTGTGTGTGTGTGTGTGTGTGTGTACTCATGAATTGGGCTGTGTACAAGCCACAATGGCTGTGTGAAGGACAAAGGAAAACCTTGTGTGTAGTCCTCACCTCCCACTTTGTGTGATTCTGGGTCACTTTTTCAAAAGCTCATGAACTTGTGAGTTTCTCTTGTCATAGCCTCCCACCTTGCCATAGGTACACTAGGATTACAAACACATGTTACCACGTCCATTGTCATGAGGGTTCTGGGGATCCAAAGGTGAGTCCTCACATTTTCCATGCATGTTCATTACTCACTGAGCAATCTCCTCGGCTCAAAGAACATGGTGAGAGTCACATGAAGTTATCCAAAAGAAATATTTGAGTTGAATACAAACTCCTATTCCTCACTTCTTGAGTGGCTGAGGCAAAAGCAATGGGGAATGGCCCTGAGCCTAGGACTCTGAGACCAACCTGAGCAGCTCTGTAAGCCTGTTCCAAATGATAATAAATAAATGAGAAAAGTGAAATATTTGAAAGCTTTACAGTTCTCTTTCTGAGCGATATAGGAGCCCTTGCAAGATGAGAGAGGATGACCTTATAACTTCTCAGAAACTAGTGACTCTGAATTTTATATAGGTCAACATAACAAAAAGATATCAAGAAAGATAGAAGATATTAAGAATCTTCATTTGAACTATCTATACAAGAGAACTTAGAAGTGAGTCCATGGATTCAATTATCAATGTGGCCCCAAAAATGCATCCAGAAAGAATTAGAAAAATTATCAGAAGGAAAATTCTTCTGTTTCCTTGTGGCGATCCATAGCACCAGAGAGTCTGTTGAATAATGGAGGCAAAGGAACTATTTCTAAAACTGGAAATCAGAAAGGAGGGAAAATAAAAACACAAGAGACTGATGCTCAGAATTTGAGTATAAAAATGAAGAGGGCCCATGTATATTTGTAGTGACTAGTTTGGATACATCTGTGGCTGAGAAAAGGAAGAGCTCACTTTGATAGAATTATGGCCCAGGTCATAAAAGAGCAAAGACTATTTTGGTCAAATATTTTCCCACAAATGGTAATAAACTCAAAGCGGATGTCCATAAAGGATTCTCTGAGTAAGGGACATTAATGAGCTCAGCAGATATCTGTTTGATGGCTCGAAACATTGCCATTAAATACTATTCCTACCATACATGGGAAAAAAAGAAATCAAGTTTGATGTTTATGGGAAGCAACATACTGAATGCCCACTATTTGCTCTTTAAAAAATGACAGGCTACCTTGGGGTATGTCTAAAACATATTTAACTAGGATGTTTACCCAGAAAATAGAAGCCCTAAACAAAATGAATGAAAGAGTATGAATAGAGGGAGAAAACAGGGGGGGGGATAAAAATATATTCCTGAAGAAACTGAAATTTTAAAGTATCTTCTCTATGTAATACAAGTTACCAAAAATACATGGCACTCACAGAAAACTATATAGATAACAAAAAATGATGAAAATACGGGCTTGGTAATTCTGGTTGGCGTTGCAGTCAGCTTTCTAGTTGCTGCGCAGAAAGAACCCAAACAAAGGTGGCTTGCGGAGGAATGGGTTTATTTGGATAAGGGACTCAAAGAGAGACTCCATCCTGGCAGGGAAAACAATGGCATGAGCAGAGGGGTGGACATCACCTCCACCAAAACACAGCAAACTGACAGGAAGGTGTGCCAAACTCTGGCAAGGGGAAGCTGGTTTATAACCCCATAAGCCTGCCCCCAACAACACAGCTCCTTTGGAAGCATGGATTTTAGTTTAAAATCTAAACTGCCATCAGCTGAGGATCAATTATCCAGAACACATTCATTTGTTTGTTGGGGACACCTGGATCAAACCATGACAGTTGGATATCACAGAAATTATTGTGCTAGAGTCACCAGTGATCTCTTTGTGTACTGACGTGAGGAGTTGGCCATTGTTGGCTTCCCTTTATTCCTTAAACATGTCTTCTGGGGACTGGTTGGAGGGAGAGGGATTCAGGGAAAGGTGGATGGGGAAGGGAGTCAAGAAGTAGTGATGAGAAGCTTCTATGATCAGGGTTCTTTCTCTCTTTCTCTCTCTCTCTCTCTCTCTCTCTCTCACACACACACACACACACACATTCAAAAAGACAGTAATGTAAATAAAATGTGCAAAGTCTCTGCTGGTATCCTATAACCTCTAAACCATTGTCTCTCTCACGGGTGCACAATATCCTCTCCTAATGTTCTGCATTGTACATGGTTGCAAACATGGGTATATGTGTGTATGCATGTGGAGGACAGAGTTTGACATTGGGTGTGTTCTTCAATTGCTCTCCTTTATTTCAATGAGGTGGAGTCTCACTTGAACCCAGAGTTCTCCTGATTCAACTAGTACAGCTAGCCAGTTACCCCAGGGATCCAGTCTCCAATGTCTGTGTCTGGATTATGGGTGGGCCACCACACCTACCTGGCATTTCCGTGGGTTCTTAGAATCCAAAATCTCATCCTCACATTGCACAGTCTGCTCCCTGATCACTGATTGCTCTTTGTCTCTATTTCTTTAGCTGGTGATTTCCACTTCCTTCTCTTTCAATGGTTCCCCATATCTATGTCTTCTCCTTGAATTCTGAGTTCTGACCTAAGTTTCTTGTTACCTTGTGGATATTTGTAGTTGATGACATGCAGACAGCTAACAGCTTTTATCCTTCCCAATAATCCCATTTATCCCTCCGCATTCTTTATCATAGCTCATGCGATGTTCACATAGAGCTTTGAGAATTCAAGTCTTAGGCACATGAAGATTAGTCATTAGAAAGATGAAAATGAAAACCACAAGGAAATTGTATTTCACACAGTAGAGTGGCATGCTAAGTAGGACAGGATCTGTCAAGTAGATAGAACTTGTATTTGCTGGAAGGAATGTAAATTGTGTGGCCATTTTGGAAGACAGTTTTTCAGATTCTCAAAAAAAAAAACCTTACATAACGACCAGCAATTCTCCTAGATACTGACCCAAAGAAATGGAAATATATTTATACACAAATGACCCCAGCATCATTATTCACATGTGACAAACACTGGGACAACTCAAGTGCTGAATCATAAATAGATAAACATTATAGAATGGCATATCATCAAATAATATTCACTGGGAACTAACAATATTCATATAAGCTACAATATAAGTGCTTTTGACAATGTTAACTGAAACTAATTAGATAAAGGCCATATATTCTATGATTATATGGATTTGAAAAGTTCAAAAAAGGACATTGATAGAAACAATGTAGATTAATAGTTTCCTGAAGTTCAAGGGAGAATGTCAATTAGTTATAAATAGACATAAAGTATCTTTGCTAAAGGAGAACAAAATATTGCAAAGCTGACTGGTGGGGTTATGGGGAGAAATGTGTAACATACAATATATACTTATATGAAAATATCCTTATATTGTACAATACCATTTACAAAAATATTGATAAATGTTAATTTTATAAATGTATGATTAGAGAATTTGATAAAATTAGTAAAAATAATTAATTTTTATATTTACAGTGAGTAATTTCTGTTAATGAATTTTATTTCAATAAAGTATTTGAAATTTCTTATAAAGCTATATTACTTCTGGGCAGAGATCCAAAGGACTCAATATCCTACTACAAGAGATAGCTGCACATCAATTCAAAACAGCAAAGAAATAGAGCCAGCCTAGATGTCCATCAACAGATGAAGGAATAATGAAAATATGCTACATACACAAAATGTTGTTTCATATAAAGAAACCTATAAAGAAAAAAATGAAATTTCCAAGAAAACGGATGGATCTGAAAAGTATTAAGCAAAGTGACCCAGATTCAGGAAGACAGAAATTGCTCTCATATGTAGAACCAATGTATGAGGACAAGAGGCTGGAGGGTAAGGGTATAAGCTAGGATAGGGAAGTTGGGGGAGAAGAGAGAAGAATCAACAAATACAAATTTTGTTTGAAAGTGCCATAATGAAATTAAGAAGTTAAACCGCAGCCAATGAGAAAAGAAGAAAAGCTGAAACTTTCCAATTTTTTTTCTTACAAGTATGATTTTTCCCTCAGTGCCACTGTTTTTACTGTGCCCTGTTATTCTCTTTACCAAAACCTCTTTTCTTCTTATCAGCCTGTCAAAACTGCAATCAACTAAAGCAGAGATTAGGGGTACCTCCTCTAGAGCCCTATACTAATATCCGTTAGCAAAACCCAAATAATTTTCTTAGGCTTAAAAAATTTTCTTGAGAATTTTAAACAACTTGGTTTATATTACTGATGGGAATAAAAGGCAATCTAAGTAAAAGATGGGTTTTGGGGCAAGAAAAACTGCAGTGAGTTCCCAGTTCTGCCATCTGCAAGTTGCATGCTATTTGTCAAGTACTAAATTATTCAAGCCTCAGTTTTCCAATTTCTATTTGGAGAACTATAATATACTCTGGAAAGCTATGGGTATGAAATAAAACCTATATAAGCTGCTTCACATGGGTCTAAATATATTTTCATCTTATGATAAAGTTTTTGAATGTCAGTTATTAATTCCTTCCCATCTCATCACACACTAAATCATGTGGTTTTTTATATTTTATATCCCCAGTACTTGGATAAGTGACTGAAACTAGGTTGATGCCCAGTGGACACCAAGTTGAAAGTGCTGTTGCCATAATAATATTCTCATGCTGTCAATAACCATGATAAAATATATAAATCTCTTTAGATAGTCATTTCAAGGATGTTATGTGGAGTTGGCCATTTAAGAAGTAGCTAGTTAGCAAATTAAGGCCTTTGAGTATTTCATTTTGACATCAATTTCCTCTGTCCTTATGAATGTGTGTGATGACTTTCTTAACTAGCATGTGCATGGATATCCTGAGACACCCAACTTCTGGAGCTCTGGAAATTTCCTTGAAGGACCTAAAAGAATGTTTTGTATGCATGGCTTGCATGTTAAGTCAGATCATCCCAAATATGCCTGCCAAATTAAGAATCATCTGTTCCATATCATGTGATCACAGGCAACTAGAAATGTCATTTATACTTACTTTGCTTAAACTTCAAGCTATAGCTGTTGTGACCCTCATAAGTACAGGCAATGTTCCCTCAAGCTACTGGTGAATATGTGCCATTTGGGGCATCTCAAATTCTCTTATCATGTATCTTATCACAACATTCATGGGTTGCCTCAACACTGCCCCCCACAACACACACACACACACACACACACACACACACAGAGAGAGAGAGAGAGAGAGAGAGAGAGAGATTGATTGATTGATTGATTGATTGATTGATTGATTGATTCTGGCATTTATTTTCATTCTCCTAGTGAGCTTCCCTTTTCCTGACACATTCAACTCCCCTGTCACACTGTCTTTCTCTTGAGGTGCATTGGCTCCATTACAAAGTGTCCCTCACTGCACATCATCCCTCACTGCACACCATCCATCACTGCACAGCATCTCTCACTATTCAGCATCCCTCACTGCACAGAGACCTTCACCGCACAGCATTCCTCACTGTACAGCATCCCTCACTGCACAGCATCCTTCACTGCAGAGCATCCTTCACTGCATAGCATTCCTCATTATACAGCATCCCTCACTGCACAGTGGCCATCACTGCACAGCATCCCTCACTGCAGAGCATCCTTCACTGCACAGCATTCCTCATTATACAGCATCTCTCACTGCATAGCAGCTCTCACTGTACAGCAGCCCTCACTGCACAGCATCCCTCACTGCACAGCAGCCTTAATTGTACAGTGGACTTCACTGTGCAGAGGCCTTCATGGCTCTCCATGAAGTTACCTGCAAACTCTGCTTTTCTTCTCTGCTCCCAGTCCTCATTTTATGCATTACTTTCCCACTGGACTGTACATCCTTGAGGGTGGAGTCTTTGCCTCTTCTATTCATGCTCATATATTTATTGTCCAAAACAAAGCCTGACCCACAGGAGGAAACACCTGGTTATCCACCAATTCAGAAATAAACTGGGCTTTTTCAACTTGATTTCTTTCCTCAAAATGATCTTCCATTTGGGAGTTCTCCTGATTGTCTTCAACATGTAATTCAATTTCCACTGAAATTTATGTATCATTTAAGTTATAATTAAGTCAGTTTCTCCAGATAGAAATTTGCTTACCCTCTACTATGCTTTGTTTATTTATGTATTATTATGTTTTGGTGCTAGAGAATGAACCTATGACCCCATGTATTATAGACAAACACTCTACCACTGAGCAATTCCCTGTCCTATGCTGATTTTATAAGCATCTTGTCTCACATTAATATCTGGTTCAAATTATAGTAAACTCTCCATTAGTTTATGAGACTAATGGCTCAAAATGAACTTTGCATTTTCCACAATATTGAGCATAAACTAAGCTTAACTAAATGCTTGTTAATTTTTAATATTCAATCTGTCACGCTGAAAATAATTTTTTGGAACTTCTTTGTCATGAACAGTAAATATTGGCAAAGCAGCAACTTTAAACACTGTTCTGCAGTGTGGTGCTTCATTCCAGTAGCCCTGGGAAGTACATAGTCTCATTATCAGATGTAGAACTGAGGGACAAAGAAGTTATATTCATTCTCTATGTTCCCACACTTTGTTCAAGAAAAGTCAAAATTTTAAGTAGGAGGTGTGGATAAAGGTATAGTGTCCATGCCATTATATTTTGACATTACCAACTCTGAGAGGGAGGAGAAAGGGAAAAGTTAAAACAGGGTCAAGTATAAGAACATTTACATATATCCCCAGATTTTCATTAAACATTTAGAAATTGAGTTTTTGAATATTTGCAAGTTGGGTCTTTTATTTTTATTTTGAGTGTATACAATTTTTTACAATCGTGAAAGAAGTAGTGCAATTTAACAATTTTTATATTAGAAATCAAATCGTTAGAAAAAATAAATTTAAGCCACAGTTGATCAAAAATTACTTGTTTTACTAACATAAAAACATTTCTTTTCAGTAGAGATGATTTGAAATCACAAAAGAAAAGTGAAAGAAATTTAATATAGGTATGGTTTATTCTTTGAATTATCCACTAGATGGCAGGAAATTGTTACTATCCAAAGCAATATTACTGGATTAGCCCAAACTCTCTTCTAAATCTCAGGAGTTTTGCTAATTGTTTTCACCTCTACCCCTAGTAATGCTGGCCTTTTCACAAATGTCATTTTGAAGCAAACCACTATATTTAAACTGAGAGAAAAAAAATCAGAGGTTTTCACAGTAATAAATATTACGCATGACTCTGATAATTACATGTGTTGTTCAGACAGCCTAGCAGAGCAGATGCACTTGTGATGGAGAAGGGCCAAGGGAGCCCACATGGTACCATCCATCCAGATGCTGGGGAAAAACAAACTGGAAACTTCCAAAATCCTTCTGTGATCTTCCAAGTGCATTAAACTCTCCTGGCACCTGAGAGCCCAAATATGAGTCCAATCATCTGAGGCAGGAACCTAGATGTTGGTCTCTTGGTTTTCATTTTGGTTCTGCCTATGGAGCTGTCAGTCAGCCATGCACATCTGGGATGAATCTCCAAACCAGGCATAGTCATGGGAGGAAAGGATTTATTAAAGCTAAAGATCCAGAGGTTGTTCCATAACAGTGAAAGAGGCTGATCTCATTTCACAGGTCCATGAAGAGAGAGAAACTCATAACCAACAGCAAACACAAAATAGCAAACAGGCAGGAGATAAGGGAGAGAAATCTCCTTCCCCCTTTATATAGCCTTATGGAGGAGTCTTGCAACGCTTCCCAAACTTAATGGCTTCCCGAATCTCTTGAATTTCCTTTCTGCTCTGCCCACACAGGTAGGGATGTTAATTTCTAGCTTTCCTGAACTTCCTTACATCTTGCCCCCTACTGAGAGGCTGCCTTCCTATAAACATTCCCAGAGACTCACACAAGATAATTAAAATAAGCAAGTTGACAAAGTCCATCCTGGACTTTCCTATATCCTGGGCAGGTACTCTTCCACTGAGTTGCATTTCCAGCCTTCAACTATAAAATTAAAGTAGACTAATTCTAGTCTTCATAGCTTTAACAATCTAGATCACTGTCTAACACCACATCTATTCCTATCTATTCTACATGAATGCCAGAAGCCAATTGTGCTCTAGATCTTTGGGAACACTAATTTGTTTATACTACAACATTTCAGAAAGACCTATGGGAACAATGTAACTTACTCTATCCTGTTAGACCCCAGACCCCAAAGAAGACTCAGACCAATTCTCCTATGCAACATGTTTAGGGTTTTATTAAAAGTAACCAGCATGCCCAGGACTCAGTGCGTACCCATAGGAGGTCAGAGGCAGTGAGCCACGAGCTAAGTCCAAGCAGGTCCTTTAAAGTGGCACAGACATACATCACAATTCAGGGAATTTTTACAGGTTTTTCTATTAATCAGAACATCTGCACATTCTTTCCATATCTGTAGAACCCATTGGGCAGGCTATTCTCAGTATTTACCGTGCTTAACCACAGATGCAAGATTACAGGGAAATAAAGGCAAGATTATAGGAGCAGGGTGAGGTGGGAGAGGCACATAACAACATACCATTCTGGGGTAGATATTGTACTTTTCTATTTCCTTTTACTAATAATCAGCTCCCACTTGCCTTGAGATTTTTTACTTTTATTCTAATTTTCATTTTATTCTAACATTCCCCCCTTTTTCTATGGGCCGTCTCTAATCCTAGAGACCATTTTCCACCTCATTTATGGTGGTATAGTGTTGCCTACTGTTAGAATTAGCAATAGAATGATAAGGGGGGCCTACTAAGAAGCAAGGAAAACTTAATAGTGGAATATGGCAAGCTCTGACTGGGGAGGGGTCAAAAGAGGAGCTTGGCATTCTTGTGTGGGGGGTCTCACTCCTAAACACTCATATATTACCTCCTCTCTTGAGGACACCCTAACCGCTGTTGGGAATGGAGACGAAGAAGTCTTTCTCTCTCGTCTATTTCCTGCTGAATAGGACACGAAGTTATTGCAGCTGGGGGTATCCCTCAGAGAGGGGAGGGTCCCTAACTAAGGCCCGAGAGAGAGAGAGACCCCTTAACCATATATCACATTGCCAAGATTTTGTCCTGTCTCACATTGTGAGGCAGGAGGTGGGATAGCTCCCCCCAGAACTGGGGAGTATTCCACATAGGGTGTCCAGTGGAGAGTGGTTCAGTGTTGGTTTGCTGTCCACCATGGAACCTCGAGATCCATCCCCAGAACTGCTTATCAAATGGCATTGCAGCATCTGATGTGGTGTGAGACAGTTCCTGCGTAGCTTGCAAAGCATATGACATATATTAACAGAGTTATCAAGAAGATAAATATATAGTATTCAATCTTAATAACAACACAAGCACAAGCATCACCTAGAGCAGGTATAAGGGCATTTAGAGCCCTGTGATTTTTCTCATTGTTAGAATTCAGAATTTAGCAGATTTTCTTAGTAATATCTTCTCCATTGGAAGGAATAAACATGCCAGACAATAGTCTGTCTGTATCTAAATTTGTAACTAAGTTGAGCATGCTAAGGTGTTTATCTTGTCTTCCCTATATTTAATGAAATTTTAAAATATATTCTCCAATCTTTCCTGGGGCAAGCCAGGGACAGAGATTGGTGTCGCAAACCTCCTTTAGTGTCCATGGGAGCTGTCTACCACATAGTTATTTTAGATCCCATCCTGTTAGAAACTATTTTGATGGTTGGAGGCTTATGACATTTAGTCATAGGATTAGACTTATTATTATATATATTCTTGATTACAAATTTCTCTCTGAGTGCTCAAGACCTGGTACAAGCCAAGATTTAACAAGTATGTCCTTTTGGGTGTCACGATGGCTCTCCAAGGAGGAATTGGGGTCTGGGAGAGGCGCTATGGCTTCCTCAGCATTATTGCTGTCAGTGAGGCAGAGTTCAGGTTGTGCTTAACTTGGTTTTTTTCCCTTGCTGGGAGGGTGGGGGGGGAACGATTTGTCCCAAATGGACTCCCCAGTACATGCGGTACACTGATTTGTTTCTGGGATTTCATATCCTGCTTGTTCAGAAGGAGAGGTAACATCCAGAAATGCAGTGCAAAAACACTCCAGTATGCCCCTTTCATCTCCTGTGGCCTTGTGACCTGGGAACAGAGGCCAAAATATTAGCCCATTTTGTTCCATGATGCCAGTTGGATTTGGCTTTTATATAGGTGGTTAACACACTCAGAGAGGAACCCGCATTAACCCTGTAGGATAAATACCAACATATCCAACACATATTTGCCTAGACACTCAGTGTTTTATTCTTTATAGAATTTAGAGAAATCATACCAATCTGACTTAACCTTTATCTAATAGTAGAAATATATATATATATATATATATATATATATATATATATATATATATATATATATTCTGGTATTAAAAGAAACAGGCATTTCTTGTATGTAACACCTCTATGAACATAATTTTAAGAAACTGACAAACCATATAATATTTATTAGCACATATTTATAAAGTTTATAATATATGGATATAAGGTATCCCCTGCTAATAATTTTATGTTGCACATTTTGAAACAGTATAGGCAAAACATAATGATCTCTGAGACAAGCTACATTTACATTTATTATATTTTAGAATGTTACCTTGAAACTTTTGAATATATATATATAAAAATTTACCCATTGGTAGAATTTTCAAAACTGATCGAGGTTAACATAAGGAGAAAGAAATCTGTATTATAGTTAAAATCCAAACATGGTAGAATCAAGAAAATGCCTTTGAACAACTCAGAAGGAGGAAATTTTGTCAGTCAAATAAGCATTTTGTCATCCTTCTGTCTCAGCTCTGTGAAAATACCATGTGTTATAAGGCTTAATTCACTATGAACAAATGGTTTCATAGAAAGGCTTTATAATTTATTAGAAATTACATTAATTGTAATTTATCCTTAAGCCTTTTATATATATATATATATATGTGTGTGTGTATATATATATATTTATTTATTTATTTATTTATTAGTAACTTAAAAGTTCTCATTTATTTGAGCAAACAAGGCCATTGTCTTTGATTTTATCCCCCCTGCGGCCTGGCTGGCCTCAGTGACCAGCTGAGCTTGGCCTCAGCCACACCTTATGGAGGTATGCAGACATACCTTTTGCTGTTTGGTTGGAAGAGAAAATTATTTTATTAGCCTGTATTTTAGAATCATTCCAATAAAAAGCAAAGATAGTTTCTGACCCTTTTGAAAAAAAAAAGACAGTCAGCACCCTTGATTCCATGGCAAATCTTTTGTTCTCAGTCATTAAGGCCAAAAAGCTGCCTGAGGGGGCTTAAGTCGCTCTGCTCCATCCAGCTGCCAGCCTCTGGGGCGAAGGCACCCCCAAGGGTCCTCCAACCAATTTGGTTGCTTTTAGGCTGTCTTTTTCCTCAGCCACAGGGGCTGAATTTGCATTATAGAGAAGAGAGAAAAACTTTTGTGGCTCAGACAAAACATTTAAATATAGAGATCTAACCTGGAAGTTTAAGAACCATCCAGCAAGACAGCATCTATGGATGAAAACATACCAATTATCCAGGAGGGTTTGGATACTCAAATTGTCCTCAGATGTCTGAACTTGTGTCCTGGAGCAGGGAACATGTCTCAAAGAGCTAGTTCAAGTACACAAAACAAGACAATTCTTGAAACAGTATCCTAGATAGAGACCCTGTGATTACTCACAACAAGGCAGAGTCTGGACATTGTTGAATTAGAACAGCTGAGTTCCAATATCAACCTGGTTTTGAAAAAGAAAACATGTGACAACCAATGTTGTTAGCTTAACATTAGGCATTAGAAACCTGATATATAACAATTTTCATGTTTTATCCATGACAGGAATTTTATAAAAGTTTAACTTAAGTTCCTTTAACCTATTTACCCAATAGGAGGACAGAAGCCACAATGGCTGAAATCAAACCTTAAAGTTATATAAGTCCCATGATGACCACTTGGGAGCACCAGCACAAACAAATAGAAATTATGTCTTAAAATTCACAATGTTCCTAGATGTGAGAGCCTTATTTTTGAAAATCAATACCAGCAAGTAACCTTTACCTTAAAAATTAATTTTTGTCCAATAATTTATATATTGACAAAGAAATACAGTTAGCTTGGGTGAGCACCATAAGAATTCTTTTTGTATATTTCTTAACCCATGAACAATTTAGTATTTGTGAGCTGTTGGTGAACAATCTTAACCATAATAGTTAAACCTTAGCATATAGAATAAGGTCTTGGAAGGGCCTGGCAACATTTTCCTTTGGGACAGTTTCTGCAACGTGTCCCCCTCTGTATTCCAAGGAAGCAATCCTTGGTGATGTCCCCTGTCCTGAAAGGGGCCTTCCTTAAGCAACCTGTTATAGTGATGCTGATTATCCTTTTGTTTTATCTCCCTGGTCTTAATTTTTAATTTTATTCCTTTTTGTTCCTTTTTTTTTAATTATTTAATAACATCAGTTGGACCTCAGAGCAGCCGTTTAAGCTCTTGGTTAGTTCAGCCACCAATTTTTGTAAGTTAGTATGCTTTATTGCATCTTTCTCATTACCTCCTCTTATTACTAATTTATTATATTCTATAATCCTTTCAAGTTCCTTCTACAATCCTTTCTATATTTCTCTCAGGTATTGACAGAAATTCTTTTTTTAAAATATTGTTACTTTGTACCTTCTAAAAAAAACCATTCTATATATTCCTTCAATAAGTTCCACTAAAATTCCTTTTCATTAGCACCTCATACATATCTAGCATTCACAATTTCCTCTTATCCCCATTATATAGAATCACTGTTGAGACATGAATTAAAAGGGAAGTAACCATAGAAGGGAGAATAAAGTTGATATCAGGTGTCTTTAATAACTCAATCATCTGATTTCCTTAAGAACAGCTCGAAACTCTTAGCAAGCCTAATGATGGACCTAGTTTTAAATATCCTTTTTTCTTAACTCATGGGTTGATTATCTTAGTTAGGACTAGAATTAGAAGTCACTGAGCCAAAAACTATAACTGGGGTGATCAAGTCCAGTGGTAGCAGTGGTCAGTTTACATGGTCTCACAAAGCAAAAGAACAGTTGCACTCTATTTATAAAAACTTAGGCTAGAGAATCATTTAGTACTCATAGCTGACTTGGGGTTGTCATTCCTCTAAAGCTTATTATGACTAGTCCTTTTGCAAAAACCGAAAGCACTTACTATATTTACCAGAATGTAGATGTAGATTCTTTCCTTTCTAAGGATGCCAAATGAGCATAACCATTGAAAAGTGTCTCTAACCATTGAGCGACCCGGTCCTTAACAAACTTATAAGTGAAAGACCCCCAAGGCCTCTCTCAGGAGAGCGTACCCCAAAACTCCAATAACCACACCAGCAGATGCAAAAGCAAGAGGATTTTATTCTTTAGCTGCGCAAGCATGCAGATGAACGTCCAGGCAAGATGGAGGCCCGAAGAACAAAGGAGCAAGGTATTTATGGACAGAAGCTATCTAATTATAATACAGCTCAGGTCATAGGGTGTGTGGTATTTCTATTGGCTCCTTTCCTGTATCTGTATGCCTCTTGATTGGTTACTTCCTTGGAGCCACATCCCAGGGCCAGCCCACATTCCAGGACAACCATATGCTTCCTTAAATGGTGTCTTTTTTTTTTTTTTTCCTGGTCTTTGTGACCAGACATTCTTTAGGGAGGGGGAAGTAAGTCTAAAAATGGAGTCTGCTTTATAAAATGGAGTCTGCTTTATAAAATGGATTCTTCACCACATTGGAACATGGAACTTGGGGTCACCTAGATTTGTGTTCTAGAGGCATGGCCACTTATATATACTTCGTTCCCAAATAAATTTACTCCCTTTGAGGTTAGAGCTGTGTCTTTTGGACAAAAACCTTCCTTCTACTTTCATGATTTTTTAAAATTTAATTTTTTATTTTTTTGAGCACCAGATGGGTTTTGAAAGACCCCCAAGGCCTCTCTCGGGAGAGCGTACCCCAAAACTCCAATAACCACACCAGCAGATGCAA
>PVHP010024615.1:0-19344 GCA_004024765.1 Zapus hudsonius | reverse complement strand
AGGCACGGTCCCTTGTTCGCTGAGCGTACGGTATGGCAGGCTCGCTGGCCTGCAAGCTTCCAGGACTTTTAGCTCCACTCCAAAGCGCTGGGATTACAGACCCACAGCCAGCCTTACAAGGGTTCTGAGGACCCCAATTCAGGGCCTCCTGCTTTGCAGCAAGCTCTTTGCCCACTGATCCATCTCCCCAGCCCCTGATTACCCATTTCATTTAACCAACTAATGACAGGTGTGCAACACCATGCCCAGCTTACCTAGTTATTTTATGTTATAAAACAAGTGAAGAACTCAGACCACCTAGAAAGACGGATGGGAAAGGAAGAGCAACCTCTCCCCCTGCAGCCCACTGTCTGGAAGCTGCTGGAGGGGTCTTTCACAAGGCATCTGAGTGCGCCTATGATCCCACTCCATGGAGGCCCACCACTCCGTCTCAGCCTTGGCCTCTAGTGGGGACTCAGGAGAGCACGCACTTGCACACAAGAAAGGATATCATAAATATCATGGACCCCTTCACGACAGACAAGGAGGGAGGCGGCCCAGGTGCACACCAATGGTGAATGGAGAAGCAAAACGTGCCTCAAGAACAGAACGTTACCCAGCCTTTAGGGGGAAGGAGCTCCCAGCCTGGCCTGGTGTGGCCATGCCCATCTCTAACCCCAGCACTTGAGGAAATGAAGGCAGGAGCACCAGGAGCTCAAGGCTAGCTTTGGCTACAGGTACAGAGAAGCATGGGCTACTGGAGACCTTGTCTCAAGAGAAAGGAGGGATATATATATATATATATATATATATATATATATATATATTTGGTTTTTTGAGGTAGGGTCTCACTCTGGCCCAGGCTGACCTGGAATTCACTCTGTAGTCTCAGGGTGGCCTGGAACTCATGGTGATCCTCCTGCCTCTGCCTCCAGAGTGCTGGGATTAAAGGCGTGCGCCACCACGCCCGGCAAGGAGGGCTATTCTGACACAGCCACACAGTGCGTGGACCCTGGGGACACTGCTCACCGACACAGCCAATGGCAAAGGGCAAACACCTGCTACGGAAGGATGCCTCCAGGCTCATCAAGGTCAAGCAAGTGGAGGGAGGGCTGTGGGGAGGGAGGGGGGTGGCCTTGAATAGGAGGTGGGTTTCCAGTTTAGGAAAGTTCTAGAGAAGGCTGCTTCATGCCATTGTGCATGGAGAAATGGCGAGGATGGCACATTAATGTTCTGAGTCGGCAAATTCAATGTTGTCTTCTATAGTAAAAAATGGAGGAAGCGGCTGGAGAGATGGCTCAGTGGTTAAGGCACTTGCCTCCAGTGCCTAAGGCCCCGGGGTTCAATTCCCCAGGACCCACATATGCCAGATCCACAAGGTGGTGGCCCTGGTGCGCGCTCGCGCTCTCTCTCTCTCTCTCTCTCTGCTTGAAAATGAATAAATAAATTTAAAAAAAAATGGAGGAAGCAACTTAACAAGACAGCCCTCATCACCATGGCAACACAGGGGTCAACTCCTCCGAGGAGCCAGGCTGAGCTGAGCCATAACTGTTCAGGATGTGTCAAACACTATTCACGAAGCCAAGCTTGGCAAGCCCCTGCGAATGACATCGCACTGTGCTCCCCACCTCACAGATGTGGAAACTGAGGCACAGAGAGGGAAGCCATGGAGTGTGACAGGGTCACCTCTGCTGACCAGCAGAAAGGCAGAGCCCCTGGGGACCAGAGAGCAAGCAGGCAGCACCTGCGGGGAGAGAGGGGGGGACTCCCTGTGGTAAAGCCCTGGACCCTGGACTGGCCTGGCCACCCTCACCTGAGGCAGGCCGGTGAGCAGGCTGGCACGGCTGGGAGAACAGCTGCTGACAGATGTGAAGGCGTTGCGGAAGATGAGGCTGCGGCCGGCCAGGGCATCCAGGTGAGGCGTGGAGATGGCGCTGTTGTTGTACGTACCACTCTCGAAGCCTCCGTCATCCGCTGAGAGAGGAGAGAGAGAGAGAGAGGGCGCATGGTGGGCTGGCCAGAAGGAATAGCATGGGGACCCCCAGGGTCCTGCTACAAAGTCTGGGCCAGTGTGTCCAGGAGGGCAAGCCACACCTGGCACGCAGGGTGCCTGGGAGGAAGCCGTAGCAGGCAGCAGGATCCAGGAGGCATGTGAGCAGGCATGCTCTCTGGGTGGATGTATTAGCAGGCAGGGATGATGCTCTGGTTGGCATGGTAACCAATACATGATATTAAGAAGGGTATTTTTTGGGCTGGAGAGATGGCTCGGCGGTTAAGGCACTTGCCTCCAGTGCCTAAGGCTCCTGGTTCAATTCCCCAGGACCCACGTAAGCCAGACCCAAAAGGTGGTGGCCATGGTGCACTCTCTCTCTCTCTCTCTCTGCTTGAAAATGAATAAATAAATAAAGGTAAAAAGATGATATCCAAAATATCTGTTAAAAAAAAGAAGGGTATTTTTTTTAAATACTTTTTTTAGGGTTGGAGAGATGGCTCATTAGTCAAAGTGTTTGCCCTGCAAAGCCTAACAATTGGGGTTCAATGCCCCAGTACCCACATAAAGCCAGGTGCACACAGTGGTGCATGCATCTGGAGTTCCTTTGCATTGCCTATTCTCTGTCTGCGCCTCTCTTTTTCTTTCGCTCTGCTTGCAAATAAATTAATTTTTTTTTGGTTTTTCGAGGTAGGGTCTCGCTCTAGTCCAGGCTGACCTGGAATTCACTATGGAGTCTCAGGGTGGCCTGGAACTCACGGTGATCCTCCTACCTCTGCCTCCCTAGTGCTGGGATTAAAGGCGGGCGCCACCACGCCAGGCCAAATTAAATATTTTTTAAACATAGTATTTATTTATTTATGGGGGGTATACAGGCAGGCCAGGGCCTTTTGCCACTTCACAGGAAATCCTGATACATGAGCTGCTTTGTGAATCTCGCTTTACGGCCTTATGTGGGTGCTGGGGAATTGAACCCAGGTGGTCAGGTTCTGCAAGCAAGGCCTTTAACTGTAAAGCCATCTCGCCAGCATTTTTATTTTTATTTTTTATTTATTTATTTTTAATATTTTATTTCTTAATTTTCAAGCAGAGAGAGAGAGAGAGAGAGCACATCAGGGCCACCACCTTGTGTGTCTGGCTTATATGGGTCCTGGGGAATTGAACTTTGGCTTTAGGCACTGGAGGCAAGTGCCTTGACCACTGAGCCATCTCTCCAGCCTCACATTTTTATTTTTTTTGAGGTAGGCTCTCAATCAAGCTCAGCCTGACCTGGAACTCATTTTGTAGCCTAGGCTGTCTCAAACTCACAAGTCTTACCTCGGCCTTGTGAGCGCTGGGATTCAAGGCACAAGTTGGGTATGTTAACAGGCAGGAATGAATTGTCAGGGGCGGGGCGAGATACCCCACCAAACCTAATACTCATGCAGCATGTCAGTGACCCCGGAAGACACATCAGCAGACATGGCGGCCTAGTGGGCCATGGGCTCTGTGCAAACCTCTCGAGGCAGCCGCCAGGACAGCCATGCCCAGTCAAGGCTTTGCGTATCCACATGCCACCTCTGCCTCTCACGGCCACACAGCTCTTGCCCTAAGGCCAGGAAGACCCTGCAGACTGTCTAGTTTGACATTCACCCTGAGGTGAGTGAGTGAGGTGCCCCTGAGACAGGAGATCCAGCACTCCAAGACCGAGCCAGGATGAGAGTAAAGCAGGCCTTCCAGCTCCTGGGAGCAGATGACGTCAGGGACCCCCAGATGCAGCCAGTGAGAACCCCGGGGACAACACACTGCTCATCTGCCTCTGACGTATGTATTCCCTCAACAGAGGCGGATGGAAAGCCTCCAGTTAGGCCACTGCCCACCACCCTGCTGGACCCACCGAGGGGTGTGGATACCGGGGTTGTGTTTGGTGTGCCTTTGAGGCAGGCCAGGCCAGGGAGAAGGGCTGCCCCTGCCCACGCCTGCTGGACATCGAAGCACCCAGCTATGGCCCTGGTGTAGATGGAATCGTACACATCCAAAATTCATGTTGAAGACTTCACCCCTGTGAACAAGGGTCTTTAACAAAAGTTAAATGAAGCTGGGCTTGGTGGTGCACGCCTTTAATCCCAGCACTCGGGAGGCAGAGGGAGGAGGATTGCTGTGAGTTTGAGGCCACCCTGAGACTACATAGTGAATTCCAGGTCAGCCTGGACTAGAGTGAGACCCTACCTCGAAAAACAAAAACAAAAACAAAAAAATAATAATAATAAAATTAAATGAGGCCATATGAGTGGGGGTCCAAACCAGGAGAATTGGCATTTCTCCTTCGTATTGGGAAATGGAGAAGGCCAGACAGCCAGAAAATGTCTCCCCTGGTCTCAGACTTCCAGCTGTCAGAACTGTCAGCCACCTGGCCTGTTGTCCAGGTGTCCTGTTGTTGGTCCAGGCTGAAACAGGACCTAAACCAGGACCTGCATGTTAGGAGTTTGGGAAAGTTCCAGCACTAATCTGGATCCTGTGGGGTGAGGACCGGGCAGATCTTCCCTCCACTGCAGTGTGGGGGTGACAAGAACGCTGTTTTTGTTACAATTACCTAACTGGCCTTCCCAGAGACCACAAAGTTAATCAGAAAGAGTGGGCTTGGCCAGGAGCCAGACCTCAAAAGGGCTGGGTTGTCACAAGCCAGGCTCTGGCCACCCAAACAGGAAGTCTGTGAACAGCAGAGCCTGAAGAAACTTGGGGCTTCTGAAATGGGCCGGGCTTGGAGAGAGGATGGATGGGTGGGCCAGGAGAAAAAGGTGCTGGAACACTGCGCCCTAGGGTCTGAAAAGGGAAAGCGTGCAGCGGGGAGGGAGGAGAGCTGACAGCCAGGGAACCCTGGTCAAGGCTCTGGGACCCCGGCGCCAGCTCGGTGGACCCCAGAACTCTACAAAGCCGTCCAACCATTCGGACTTGAGGACACTCTGGGTGGCCCCAGCGGTGCAAGGCCAGACAGGACCCGGCAGAAGTGGGGGGCCAAGTCGCACGCTAAGGAGCCCTGCGAAGTTTGGGGGCGAAGGCGAGGGCTGGCAGCAGGGATCTGCAGAGGGGGTTCTGCACACCGGGCTGCACGAGTGGGGGGTCTCTGCACACAGGGGGTCTCTACACATGGGAGTCAGCACGGAGGCTCTGCACACGAGGGTCTCTGTACACGGAGGCTCTGCACACGGGGGTCTCTGCACACGGGGTCAGCACGGAGGCTCTGCACACGGGGGTCAGCACGGAGGCTCTGCACACGGGGGTCAGCACTGACGACTGGCAGGGAGGGGTGACAGCAGGCGGCACTCACCGAGGATCAGCAGCGCGTTCCGGGGACGCGCCCGGCACAGCCCCAGCACGAAGAGCAGCGCGCAGCAGGCGGGTCCCGGGCAGCGCATGGCGGCGGCCACTCCGAGCCCGCGCAGGCCCGGGTCACCGGGTCTGGTCCGGCCCCGCCCCGAGGTCACGTGCACGGAGGCCCCGCCCGCGTCCCGCCCACCCCTCCCGGGCGATTCCTGCGGACTCAGCGGCCGGGACGGCCGGAGGTCCCGGGCTGCGGCGCGCGGTGGCGGGTGAGTGCGCCTGGGCCGAGCGCGCCGAGTGGGGTCGGGGCGCGGACGCCGGGACGTGGATGACCACCCGAGTGGCAGGACTAGGGTCATGGGGGGCGATCGACGCGCGGCCCGAGCTGGGGGGAGGGTAAGCCCTCCCGCGGGGACCCTCCTCGCCCACCCCATCGGGGTCCCCGCGGCACTCAGCCTTGCCGGGAGCTGGAGAGCCACAGGCACGGGGTTCGCACTCGGACCTGGGGATCCCAGGCTAGCAACAGTGTGGGGGTGGGGATGTGTATTTTCCCCAGAGAAACTGGACAAGGGCCACCGGGACGCGCAGTGGGTGTTTGGAGGAGCGGGTGTGAGTATTGAGGGTACCTGGATCCTTAGAGGACTTTGCGCACCTAGGATGGAGTCGGGAACCCCAACATTCTCTAAAACCAACTAGAATCTCCAGGGCCGCTCTCGGACTGTGAATGCCACAGGTGGGGCCTGAGTAAGGTGGGTGGCTTCGGGATGCCAGCAAGACCCCTGCCTCCAGTTCTGCACTGCTGAGGGTGGAGCCCGCTGCGGTGGTGCGCACTTGGAAACCTCGAGCCCCTTGGGGCCTCCAGGCCGCCCACCCACTCGCTCTGCCAGCCTGGTGAGGCCCGCAGAACCTGAGGACCCGCTTCTCTCTGCGCTGATACCATCAGGCTCCCTGGAGAAGGGGTACAAGGAATAGATTCAACAGGGACCAGAAACTGGTCTTCAGGCTTCAGGAAGAATTGATGAAGAGTTGATGGAGAGGAACAGGATCTGGGGCACGTGGGGTTGAGGAGACGTAATGGGGAGAGAGAGGATCCAGAACTCTTCCTTGGTCCAGGCCCCATGGGCACAGGTTGTCTTACATACCATCAGGCCCTAATGAACTCAGCCAACCCGGCTCAGCCTCCTCTTCCTAAAGGGAAGACACTGTGTACTTTGAGGCCTGTGGGTCCTGCCGGAGGGGTTAGCCACTGATTATTGGTTTGTGCTGCTCGCCCCACCCTAGGGATGCCCTCTTTCCTGAAGGCTCTGGGTCAGGCCAGGTCCCCCAGCTCCGCCATGGCTGGGGACACCAGCTGCTGCCCGGCTGCCTCCTTGCAGCGGAGGCTGCCCATCCTGGCCTGGCTGCCAGGCTACTCCGTGCAATGCCTGAAGATGGACTTCATCGCTGGGCTCTCCGTGGGACTCACCGTCATTCCTCAGGCGCTGGCCTATGCCGAAGTGGCTGGACTCCCACCCCAGGTCAGGTGGCTGTCCCCTCCCCACAGTGTGTCCTCATCCGATCCTCAGTGTCTGTCCACAGATGGAACAGAAACCTTCATGTGTCCTACTCCAGGGGCCCAGGGGCCTGTTGGTCACTAATCACTTAACCCACGACAACACTCCCGCAGAGGTCCAGTTCCGAGTGCCCAGCTAGGGCCAGCCCCATGTCGCATAGTGGCTTTAAGAGTATTTCTGCAGCCGAGTGTGGTGGCTCATGCCTGTAATCCTGGTCTCAGAAGGCCAGGGTGGAGGGTCAAGAGTTCATGGCCAACCCAGGATACTTAGTGAGACCCTGTCACAGAAGAAAATTTTAATAAAGAACACTTCCTCAGACTCACAGACAGCACACAGACCGAGGTCCCAGTTGTGTTGGTAGAAAAACAGCTCCTGTTCACTGACAGGAGCCACTCACACTGACAGGAGCCACTCACACTGACAGGAGCCATTCACAGAAGGCAGGGGATGCACCTTCCTTTGTGTGCCCAGGTGCCCTGTGTATGTTCAACCCCAGGGACCCCCTGTACTTGGACATGGGTGCCTGGGGCCTCTTGGTGCTCACTGCAGCCTTTCACCAACAGTACGGCCTCTACTCTGCCTTCATGGGGTGCTTCGTGTATTTCTTTCTGGGCACCTCGCGGGATGTGACTCTGGGCCCCACGGCCATCATGTCCCTCCTGGTATCGTTCTACACCTTCCATGAGCCTGCCTACGCTGTGCTACTGGCCTTCCTGTCGGGATGCATCCAGCTGGTCATGGGCTTCCTGCATTTGGGTAAGACAGTCTTCCCTCTAGGCTGTGGGAAGGGGCTTCCGGCTGCTTTTCCTGAGGTACTGAGGCCTTTGCATCACTGTACGTAGGGGGTGAGGTCAGTCCATGGCCCTACTGTATTCTGTACACATGGCCGGCATGTTTGGAGAAGTGTCCAGGACCAGGACTCTGGGCTTCCTTCTTCCCTCTCTAAAAATGTTCAGAACAGGGCATGACCTTAACTGGAGCACCTGTCCCCCTGCCTCTCCCAGCCCTCATGAATTCCTTCTTTTGGAGCTGGGTGGAACCTGAACCAACTCCTCATTTCTTCTTGGCCACAGGGTTCCTACTGGACTTCATCTCCTGCCCTGTCATTAGAGGATTCACCTCCGCTGCCACCATCACCATCGGCTTCGGACAGATCAAGGTAGGGACAGTGCCCACCCAGGCTCTGCCCCTGGGGCCACTGCCGGTCAGCACAGGGGTGCCTGGTAGAATGTCCAAGGCCTGCCCTGGTACTTGGGGCCAGTAGCTGTCTGTTCTCACGGAGCAGGAAGCTCGTGTTGCTCACGGATGGAGGGAGGAAGAGAGGGAGTCCGCCTTAATACAGCGATCCTCCTGGGCAGGTGTTGAGTGAAGGTCAGATTTCACATCGGGAAATCTAGGGAGCCGGTCCTTGCATCCCCTGGCTCCCCTTTCTCCTGGGTGGCTTCACAGGGTGGATCTTGCCCTTAGCACACTGTCAGATGAACTGGGTCCCCCGCCTCCTGGTAGCCAGGCTGTCTGCCAGCAAGTCATCTCCCAGCATCGACTTAACTACATGGCTTTGTTGCCGTGGTTTCTAACTGTTTATAGGAGTCAGATTGTATGGAAATGTACCAAAATCCATCGCTAAAACTATCAGGCCTAGCTGGGCGTGGTGGCGCACGCTTTAATCCCAGCACTCGGGAGGCAGAGGTAGGAGGATTGCTGTGAGTTCAAGGCCAGCCTGAGACTCCATAGTGCATTCCAGGTCAGCCTGGGCTAGATTGAGACCCTACCTCGAAAAAACAACAGCAACAAAAAAACTATCAGGCCTCAGTTACCCAAGGGTGGCACTCACTCTTTACTGACATCCCTTGAGGATAGGACAATGACACTCTGGTCATGGATCTCAACACCCAAGTGAGCATGTGCAAGATGGAACTGTGGGGCCTCAGGGGCCCTGACAGCATACTCCGGGCCACACCCCTGCCTCGTGACTCTGTGTCAGCACCCCACATGTCCACAAGGCACGTTTCCCAAGGCCAAGGGCTGCTCTGCTGGCCTGTGTCCAATGTCCGATTCAGGCAGAGTGAGTGCACCAAAGGGCAGGTGGGTATGCCTATGAGTGAGGCTCCTCTGTGCTAGGTGTTGGGTCCCACCCCCACCCCCAGGCCCCTAGAGGAGACAGGTTTGTCACTGTCTATTCTAGAAGAGGAAATACTTAGCAAGGTGAGGGTGTGATTAATATTTTATGTAATTCCTCCCCAGGCCCCTAGGAGGCAGGTTTGTCTCCATCCATTCTGAAGGAGGAAACAACTTAGCAAGGTGTGGGTGTCATTTCTGTTTTATGCACACACATAGGTGTTAGGTGTGTTGGCAACTCGGAAAACATCATCTTTCATTTTAGCAGCATAAGTGTTTTATTTTTTCCTCCCATGCTGGGGGTTGGAGGTCCTTTGTGCCATCATCACGCAGTGGAGCAGGGGAGGACTTCCTTGCAAGTTTTGCAACCTTGATTAATTAGGTCACCGAGTCCTGTCAGTGCTGCCTGCCTGCCCATCCGCCACCTCAGTGTTCGCAGCAGGTTTGGGGTCTTCCCAGCTTGTCCTAAGCCTTACGTGATGTAAAGAACAAAGCCGAGGTGGGGGATGAAGAATGGTTTATCAAGCATCAGTGCTTGAGACCACTTGAGGTTAATTCCCCAGATCCCTGTAAGCAGCTGGGTGTGGCTGTAACCCTTGTCTTGTGGGGAGCAGGGACAGAGTTGCTGGGGCTGGCGAAAGGGGCTTGCAAAAATACCCCCTCTGTAATCAGCGAAAATCTGTCTTAAGGAAACTGGGGATCAGCTATGGGAGAGTTGGGCCTCCGTGCACACACAGGGTCTCACACATGTGCATGCAAAACTTTAAAAAGGGCTGAAGAGATGGCTTAGCGGTTAAGGCATTTGACTGCAATGCAGAAGGACCAGAGTTTGATTCCCCAGTGCCCATATAAAGCCAGATGCAGTTCATTTGCAGAGTCTGGAGGACCTGGTGTGCCCATTCTCCCCCAGCTCTCTCAAATAAATAAAATTTTTAAAAAATATTTTATTTATTCATTTTCAAACAGAGAGAGAGAGAGAGAGAAAGAGAGAGAGAGAGAGAAGAGAGAACCATGGCCACCACCTTGTGGGTCTGGCTTATGTGGGACCTGGGGAATTGAACCCAGGGCCTTAGGCACTGGAGGCAAGTGCCTTAACCACTGAGCCATCTCTCCAGCCCTAAATAAAATATTTTTTTAAAAAAACTTTAAAAAAGGCAGGGAGTAGAATTTCTCCTGCCCACAAGGACCTGAAAAGTCCATACCCAGCTCCCCTGGGGCCTTGAAGATCCCTTTAAGATTCTGACGGGCAGTGACTTATTTTCCTTCTGTGCCAGGAGTGATGGACTCGGCCCTGGGCTCATGGCAACAGCCAGTAGTTGGAGGCAGCCTGGGCCGATGGCTCAGGACCCCTGGCCACACACTTGTAGAACTGGTTTTCCTGTATTTAAGATGGCTGGACTGACTTAAGCAGAAAGAGATAGGAGATGGGGGGGGGGGAGAGAGAGAGAGAGAGAGAGAGAGAGAGAGAGAGAGAGAGAGAGAGAGAGAATATGGCCTCCAGCCACTGCAAATGAACTCCAGATGTATGTGCCATTTGTACATCTGGCATTACGTGGGAACTTGGGGATTGAACTCGGGTGTTGGCTTTGCAGGCAAACGCCTTAACTGCTGGGCATTCTCACCAGCCCTGGATTGCCTCTTTGTCTTCCCCAAAGATAACTTTATCTCCTATCCTTGGGGGCTTTGGGGATGGGCAGGTGGTCTCCTAAGAGTCCTGAGGTAGCCACAGCTGAGTTCCTGGAAGACCAGGGTTGAACTCCCATGTTTTCTCCAGAACAGGAGGGAGGGAGGGAGGGAGGGAGGGAGGGTGGGGAGCGAGGTCCAAGTGTGTGGGAGCGGCTGGCTCCCCACAGGCTGTCTGAAGGCATCTCTGTTTGAACAGAACCTACTGGGACTGAAGAACATCCCCAGGCAATTCTTCCTGCAGGTGTATCACACCTTCCTCCACATCAGGGAGACCAGGTACCTGTTGGCTTTATTTCTTTTCCTCAGATGAGGATGCTTTTCCTTCCAGAACCTTCCGTGCCCTCACCTTCATCTTCCCAGGCTGTCTCACACAGGTCCCCAGAACAACCCTGTCCCATCACCGGGGCAGTGGGTTAGACATGCAGAAGCCCAGGTCAGCCCAGACCCAGAGTCAGAGCAGAATTTTAGCAAGAGGCCCAGGTAGTGTGGTGTGGTCCCCAGGGCCACCATGGGCAGCAGGCATTTCCCCAAGGAGTGATGGAGAGAGCCGGGCTCCTATGGTGTTAAATAGTACATCCATCCCTCGGAGGCCAGCCCAGTGGGAGGCAGGACGCCCGTCTTCTGCTGGAAATGATCTGTGAGGCAGGGAAGAGAGCCACTTGCTGTGTGGTATCCTGGAAGCCTCACTGTCACCGTGATGAGTGACTGGGCTCCCGGTCCCGCACAGGGTGTAGGTACTGCCCGAGGTCTGAAGCTTGGAAGTAGACTAGGGATGCCGGCTGTTTAGGAGAAAGTGCCAAGAACAGCGAGAAGAAACACTCACCTAAAATCCCAACCAAGAACCGCGTGTGGTGGCCCATGCTTCTTCTGTCAGAATGCGAGAGGTTGAGACAGGAGGATGGCTAGTTCAAGACCAGCCTCTGGAGATCCTGTCTCAAAAGCGGGGAGGGGCTTAGGGAGATGGGGCACAGTGGGCAAACCCGAAGACCTGAGTTGAATTCCCAGCACCCACGAAAATACTGGGTGTGATGATGCGCACCTGTGTTCCCAGCACTACTGTGGAGGCAGACAAAGGAGGATCCCTGGGCTCAGTGAGAGACTCTCTCAAAGCAAGGCTGGGCCTAGTGGTTCACTCACACTCAGGAGCAGAGGTAGGAGGATCACCATGAAGTCAAGGCCAGCCTGGGGCTACAGAGTGAGTTCCAGGTCAGCCTAGGCTACCTACCTTGAAAAAAAAAAAAAAAAACAGCCGGGCGTGGTGGCGCATGCCTTTAATCCCAGCACTCGGGAGGCAGAGGTAGGAGAATTGCTATGAGTTCAAGGCCACCCTGAGACTACAGAGTGAATTCCAGGTCACCCTGGGCTAGAGCGAGACCCTACCTTGAAAAACCAGAAAAAAAAAAAAAGAAAAGAAAAACCAAAAAAAAAATTTTTTTTCCAGTAAATGAAAGCCACAACTAAGGACCAGAAAGCACAAGTCAAGGCAAGACGGTGTTAATCATCCTCTGTCCACAGGTTGGGTGACGCCATCCTGGGGCTGGTCTGCATGGTGCTGCTGCTCGTGCTGAAGTTGATGCGGGACCACGTGCCTCCTGTCCACCCCCAGATGCCCCTGGGTGTGCGGCTCAGCCATGGGCTGGTGTGGACTGTCACAACAGGTGAGGGCCACCCAGGAGCCCAGAGGCCCCTAGAGGTTTTCATGGCGTTGCTCAGAGCAGGCTCGTAGGCCAAGCGGAAAACAGGGGTCTGCAGGTAGTTCTGGTGCAGAGGGGTTTTTATCCCCCAGGGGACGATCTTCGTTGACGGTACACGGAGGGAAGCTGTTGCTGGCCTCTGGTGGATGGAGGCTGGCGATACCACTGAGCACCCTGCCTTAACGGCCTCTGCCACAGTCCCTGGTCCCCAGTGCTGTCAAGTGCAGCGCTATGGCTGCAGAGAAATCAGCTGGAGACAGACTGACTGTTTTCAGTGTGTGTCCTTACCTGCCCGTGGGTCGGTCACGGCGAGGGCCCTAGGAGAAGGGGTGAGGATGGGTGGGACAAGAGACTCAGGAGATTCCGATCAAACTCATTTAATTCCAAGCAGGCAGCACCTTAAATACGGGGGAGCATGGGTGGTTACAAGGAATTAGCAACCTGGTTGCTAGTTAACTTGGTCACAGCAGGGGTCATGATCTCCAGGAGGAAAGCCTGCAGGTGGAAGAGAGAAGGTTTGGCAGAGAAGATAGGGACTTAGCATTAGTTAGTAGGAGGAAGAGCAGAGACCTTCAAAACAAATGTTGACACATTTATGGCATGAACGGCTCCCCACAAGCGGCCGTGCACTTGCCAGGAGTGAAAGTGTAGCTTCCAGCTGAACGTGCAGGCTTGAGTCATGGTTAATGAAATGGCCCCTGGGAAGGGTGAGGCATGGGTGGTGGGAGGGGTGCCAGCCACTGGCCTCTGAAGGGCCCTTTTGGGCAGGTGCAAGCCTCCCAGGCGTCCCTCGCTCTGGGTGTCCATCTGGACACAGGTCCCAGGACTGAGCCCTGCTTGGTGACCCAGAGGAGAGAGCACCCAGGAAGTAAGAGAGTCTGTTTAATCTGAGCATCCAGAGGGGAGGAGACATGGAGATCACCTGAGCTCAGCACTTGGGAGGATCGCCATGAGTTCAAGGCTACCTGAGACTACACAGGTCAGCCTGAGCCCCTACCTTGAAAAAAAAATCAAGTAAAGAAATTATTCAGCCAGGTGTAGCGATGCATGCATGTGATCCCAGCACTCAAGAAGCAGAGACAGGAGGATTGCAGCGAGTTTGAGGCCAGGCTACACAGTGAGTTCCAGGTTAGTCAGGGCTATATCGTGAGACCCTGTAAACAAATTTTAAAAAATTATTTTATTTTATCTAGAGGCAGGGTTTTGACAGCACAGGGCTCTCTCTCTGTCTGTCTCTCTCTCTCTCTCTCTGTTTCTCTCTCTGTCTCTCTCTCTCTCTCCTTTATCCCCAGAGCAGAGTACAGCAGCGTTGCTCTGGAAACCATTTGTGATGCCTACACTTCTGCTTTTGATGGGACTATTATTTTGCCAGTGAGGAAAAGAAGCCTGTTGGGAAGCTGAAAGCAGGGAGTGACCCTGAGTCATCTGCCGGATTTCTGGCTGAAGTGTGGCAGTTTTATTGATCTCCAGAATGAACTGTCGGCTTCATTGATCGCGCTATTGCTTCTGTTGTCGGGTTTATTGATTTCTGTTCTGGTCTTGACTGTTTCCTTTTTGTTTCCTGTTTCTTTCAGGTATACCTTTTTTATTTCATTTTACTTTTTGAAATTTTTTTTTATTTATTCATTTTCAAGCAGAGAGATACAGAGAGAGAGAGAGAGAGAGAGAGAGAGAGAGAGCGCGAGAGCACATCAGGGCCACCACCTTGTGGGTCTGGCTTATGTGGGTCCTGGGGAATTGAACCCAGGGCCTTAGGCACTGGAGGCAAGTGCCTTACCCACCGAGCCATCTCTCCAGCCCTACTTTTTGAAATTCTTAAGGTGGAAACTTTGGGTCTTTCGGTACTGCAGACTGACTTCTGGGTGCTGTTCTAGCTGCACCCGCAGTCCCCAGACTCTGTCAGTTTCATGGAGTTGTGTATCTATCCCGGTTCCTTTGACAGTTTAGAGATAGATAGTTTGACTTCTCCTTGAACTCCTGGAGTATAGTTTCTAAATACGGAGAAGTTCCTCATTGCCCAGGGCTTTGTTTCCATATTAGCAGGGTCTCACTCCAGCCCAGGCTGACGTGGAACTCACTCTTAGCCCAGGCTGGCCCCACGAGGATCCTGATGACAGGTGGAGCCACCGTGCCTGGAAGCACATTCCCTTCATCTGTCCCCAGTTGTGTGGCCAGATTTCCCAAGCGAGGTCATGGCTGAGGGGGTGTCCTCTCCTTGTGGGGTGTGTGAGGGGTGTCCTCTCCTTGTGAGGAGTGTGTGGGGTGTCCTCATTGTGAGGAGTGTGCAGGGATGTCCTTTCCTCGTGAGGTATGTATGTGGGCTGTCCTCTTGTGTGTGGGTGTCCTCGTGAGGGGTGGGAGGGTGTCCTCATTGTGAGGGGTGTGTGGGGTGTCCTCTCCTTGTGAGGGGTGTGGGAAGGTGAGGTGGGTGTGCCTCAGTTACTGTCCTGGGTCTCACTGACATCTCCCCTTCTGGCCCAGCTCGAAATGCCCTGGTGGTCTCCTTTGCGGCCATGGTGGCGTACTCCTTCGAGGAGACTGGATACCAGCCTTTCATTCTGACTGGAGAAACAGCTGAGGGGCTCCCTCCCATTGGGACTCCACCCTTCTCAGTGACCACCGACAACAAGACTGTCTCTTTCACCGAGATGGTGCAGGTGAGCCTGGAGAGCCAGCAGTGCGTGAAGCCGGGGTGGTCCCTGGGCCTGGTTATCTGCTCAGCATGGAATGTGGGCTGATTCCTCAGGAAGGGACTTCTGGGAAAGAGTCCCAGATAGGACACAGCCTGGGGACATTCCGTTTCTCTTCCTCCCTGAAATCCCAAGGGTCCCTCCTACATTTGCCCGGCTCTTCCCAGAATTGCTCTTTTTATACCCTTCCCTGCTGGGGTGCACTGGCCCCGCCCTGCTGGCCAGGCCCCCCTTCCTCCATAGTCCCCCCTCCCTCTCAGTACAGGAAGGTCATTCACCATCACTCTCTTGTCAGGACATGGGTGCCGGGCTGGCTGTGGTGCCCCTGATGGGCCTCCTGGAGAGCATCGCGGTGGCCAAAGCCTTTGGTAAGTTGCCACCACCTACAGCTCCCAGACTCACTCCTGCTTTCCTGTTTGCTCTCAGCTTAAAAGCAGAATTCTGGGCTGGAGAGATGGCTCAGCGGTTAGGGCACTTGCCTCCAGTGCCTAAGGCCCTGGGTTCAATTCCCCAGTACCCACATATGCCAGACCCACAAGGTGGTGGCCCTGGTGTTCTCTCTCTCTCTCTTTCTCTCTGCTTGAAAATGAATGAATAAAATATTTTTTTAAAAAAAGCATAATTCTAATCGAAGTAGTACCTGCTCATGCTTTTGAAAACATGGGGAGAACTGGACATCCCTAATCTGAAATTCAAAATGCTTCGAAATCACACTGAACCCAGGTCTGACGCAAGTCACACTTCAGCCACCTGTTTGTGTGACTGGCAACAGAGTAGCTAAGGATGACCTCAGACTTCTTGTCCTGCTTCTCCCGCCCCAGTGCTGGGCTGACAGAAACACCCCATCATGCCCAGTTCATGTGGTCGTAGGGAAGATCAAACGGACCCAGGGCTTCAAGGCCCATGCTACGCAAGTGATCTACCATGAGAAGTAACTTCGGGAAGGAGAGAGTTTAAGTTGGCTTCTATGGCTCCAGAGGGTGGAGTCCATCATGGCAGGGAAGGAAGGCATGGAAGGAAGGAGGAGAGCAGCAAGTAGGGCAGGACTATAAAACCTCCTTCTCCAGCAAGCCCTTCCCCCCAGAGATTCCTCAGCCTTCCAGAACAGTGCCACGAGCTGGTAATGAAGTATTCAAACCCAGGTGGAAAGGGGCATAGCTCCACACTGCCTGCACGTTTGACCATGGCTCTGACAGGTCAAGCAGAGGAGACAGCGTAGATGATTACGGGCCGTCTGGTAACAGGATCTATTGTCTGTTCTCTTCAGCTTCTCAGAATAACTACCGCATTGATGCCAACCAGGAGCTGCTGGCCATCGGTAAGAAGCTTCCAGAACCAGTGCCCCTGCCTCCCTCGCTGAGTGATGCTTGTGATCAGTGGGGTTTGAAATTGTAGCTCAGACTCATTTTCAAACTCAGCCGAGGGCTGCTGTGGGCTGTACCCTGAGGTCAATATCCTTGTTCTATCCCAAGGAACACCTGGAATGTTCCGCCTCAGGGAGGGAGCAGCCAGGTAGACTCTCAGGTGAGTCTTCCTGTCCTGAGTGGTCCCTCCAGTGAGGACGCAGGTGGGCCCCTTGGTCTGTCAGGGCCCCACGAAGCGGCTTACATAATTATGTGCTCGGAGATCATAGTAAGAATTTTATTTTTGTTATGGGTGTTTTTGAGGCAGGGTCTCACTCTAGCTCAGGCTGACCGAGAACTAACTCTGTAGCCCCAGGATGGCCTTGAACTCGTGGTGATCTTCCTACCTCGGCCTCCCGAGTGCTGAGACTAATAGAGAGATGCACACTGTGCACGACATCCACGGGGAGAGATTGTCCCCCTTGGCAGCAGCACAGGGTTAGTCTCCGACCTGACACCTGGCAGGGGTGAGAGGGACCCTGGCTAGCCTGCAGACACTTCGCAGCCTCGGCCAAGCCCTCCTCAGTTCAGGCTCCTCCCACTCAGGGCTCAGAGGGCCTTGAACCCATGGACCCCAGAGGCAGATTTGACAGAATGGGGAAGGTGGCCATTGTAAAGGCCCCTGGGTGGGATGGATGATTCCTGGTCTGTGTGATTCCAGAGGGCCTTGAACCTGTGGACCCCATATAATTCTTACAGAATGGGGGACACTGGTCATTCTAAAGGCCCCTGGCTGTGGTAAGTATACACTGTTAGGACCCCGGACCCCCGACTCAAAAGAAGACTCTGACCAAAATCTCCTATGCAACACGTAAAGGGTTTTATTAAAAATAACCAGGCATGCCCAGGGCTCAGTGCGTATCCATAGCTGGACAGAGGCAAATGAGCCTAGAGCCAAGTTTGAGCAGAGCTTATATAGTTCTAAAAATGCACACTATAATTTGGGGAATTTTACAGGGTTTTTTCATTAACCAGAGCATCTGCACATTCCTTCCATATCTGTAGAACCCATCGGCCAGGCCAGTCTCAATATTTACCGTATTTAACCACAGATGCAAGATTACAGGGAAACAAAGGCAAGGTTATAGGAGCAGGGGGAGGTGGGGGAGGCACATACCAACATACCACTCTGGATTTATTTTTTTACTTTCTTTTACTAATAATTCGCTCCCTCTTGCCTTGAGATTTTTTTATTTTTATTCTAATTTTAATTTTACTCTAACAACACTAAAGGTTTCAGTCCTGGACCACCCACTGTGGTCTCTGTGAGTCACACTTCAGCCTTGTGTGAAATCTTAGGGACACTTCCTTCCTCAGTTACACCTTTAATGGGAGGCAGATAGATCCTCTCTATTTTCTATGATTATTGCTACTGTGGGTGTTTTTGTTGTTATTGCTGTTTGTTTTAAAGCAGGATGTCTGTAGCCCAGGCTGGCCTGGAACTCAGTGATTCTCCTACCTCAGCTGAGTGCTGGAGTTAAGTTGTGCACCTCCATGCTTTCGATGTGTCTTGAGGCCCTCCCTCACGTGGCAAGTCTGGACCAGATTCACTTTAACCCTAGAATTAGAAGTGGGGGTAGAAATGTGAACCAGCAAGATAAAGATGCCATTTCCTTCCCTGGAAGAACATGAAGTGTGCGGGGCAGAGATACCAGATTGTTCCATCATCTTTTCCAGCCTGGCTCTGCCTTCCTGGCCCTTCTCGTCCCTGTCTCTCGTGCTCCTACCCCTGCCCTCCTCGTAAACAACTCCATTTTCTCTCCAGGCCTTACCAATGTGCTGGGCTCCCTGGTCTCGTCCTACCCGGTCACTGGCAGCTTTGGCAGGTGGGTGGCTGCGTCCTTCTGTGCTGTGACGGACCCCTTTCCCCTTGCCGTGCCCTACACCTATATTCCACCTTCTTCTCATTCTTTCCCCTGTCAGTCACCCAGCCTTCTAAGGACCCTTGGTCAGCCGTGACCACGTCCTCAGGAAAGCAGGGCACACGTTCCCTGTCGCATAATGCTTCAGTCAGTATCAGGCAGCTTCCCGCTCCTGGATGTGCTCCTAGCATGTTGGTGGGACTGAATTCCCGAGAGAAAGTGGGACAGACAGGATTGGGTCTCTGGCCTGATGAGCTGGCTGTGTGGACAAGCCTTTTCTAGAATCTGGAAGGGGAGATGGGGTGCTTTGTAGCTGGGGGAGGAGGAGGACGTCCAGCAGTAAGGCAAAGGAGGGGCGTCTCAAAGGACTTCCGTTTACTGATCTGTATTTTAATTTTATTTTTTGGTGGCAGGAGGGGTTTAAAGTCGGCTCTCACTCCAGCCCAGGCTGACCTGGAACTCACTCCGTAGCTCCAGGCTGGCTTCGAATTCACGGTGATCCTCCTACCTCTGCCTCTCGCGTGCTGGAATGAAAGGCGTGTGCCACAGCGCCTAACTGATTTGTAGTTTTATAATCGGTGTAAACAGTATATATCAGCAGAAATGAACCCGAAGCTCTGTGACCGTCCTAGCCCACTCTGCCTGCCAGGCTCTCCCAGCTCGGGTCTTCCTGGCAGGTCAGCTGCATGTGGTGTAGGGGACCTTTTAGCCACTGGGGACTGACAGTCTCTCTGTTGCCTTCCAGGACAGCTGTGAATGCCCAGTCGGGGGTGTGTACCCCAGCAGGGGGTCTGGTGACAGGTGAGCCCTCCACTTCCAGTTTCCTTGGGTCAGTGCAATGGAAATGGGTGGAGGGAAGGAGCTCCTAGTAAAGGGGTGTCCCTACTTAAAAAGTCATCAGGAGGGCTGGAGAGATGGCTCAGTGGTTAAGGCACTTGCCTCCAGTGCCTAAAGCCCCTGGTTCAATTCCCCAGTACCCACATAGGCCAGACCCACAAGGTGGAGACCTTGGTGCTCTCTCTCTCTCTCTCTCTCTCTCTCTCTCTCTCTCTCTCTCTCTCTCTCTCTC
>PVHP010024614.1:0-26269 GCA_004024765.1 Zapus hudsonius | reverse complement strand
ACCCCTGTCAGAATGGCAATCATAAAGAAAACCAACAACAATCGTTGCTGGCGAGGATGCGGGGAAAAAGGAACCCTCATTCACTGCTGGTGGGATTGCAAACTTGTTCAACTGCTATGGAAAGCAGTGTGGAGACTCCTAGACAGAATGGACATAGAACTACCAATGGACCCAGCTATCCCTCTACTAGGCATCTACCTGCAAGATGCCGCATCTCGATGCAGAAAATTTTGTACAACTATATTTATAGCAGCTCATTCATAATAGCCAAGAATTGGAATCAACCCAAATGCCCATCCATGGAGGAATGGACAATGAAACTGTGGTATATTTACATGATGGAATTATACTCAGCTGAAAGGAAAAATGACACATCAAAATTTAGAAAAAAATGGTCTGACTTTGAGCAGATCTTACTAAGCGAACACTCAAAAGAACAGAGAATGGAACGCCGCATACTCTCCTTCATATGCGGTCCTTAGCTAGGATAACTGTTTTCTTTATCCAGACTAGTAGAAAGAACTGAGAAGGTATAAGAGTGGGGTAAGGGAAGGGGGGAGGGAAAAGGCTCAAACATGAGGCCAAACCAAAATAGGTTCAAAATCATAAAATTCTCGTGAGCATACTATAACCTAAAGAGTAAGTAGTGGGTGTCAACTGGTAAGAGGGGCCATGAGTAGCAGGGGAGAAAGTCTGAGTCTGTGAACAATTGAGCAGTCTGACAACCCCAGGTCCCAGCCACCAGTTCCTTCTGTCACTGAGCTGTTGACCAAAGTGACCCATGAGGTTACAAAAACAAGACAGAATTCTGTCAAGGCTCTTGAATGCTCTCCCGAGGCCTGAGGCAAAACCCTGTTGCTGAAGAAACCACAGAATACCATCGTTTAGCATCAAGAGACTCTTTGAGGCCTGGAATGGTAACCAGCCCCCAGATGGCAGTTAGTGCAGTGCTGGAAGACACTACACAAGCTGCCAGGGGAAGCTGAACAACGACAGCTGGTGTAAACAGACCACTGGCATGAAATACAGTCTGAGGCCATGAGTAGGCTGACCACACCTCCTACTGGGAGAGAAAAGGAAACCAAAAAAGGAGCACGTGTACAATGGAGGAGCCTGAGCCTGGGGGAGACAATCAACAGCTATTAAATTCAGCCAAATATTCCACTCAGTGAGGGGGAACCCTTGATTGGAACCGGGGATTCAGGGCGATACGCAACGGATTCCATACTCTTGGGCTACCAAGAAAAGATGTACTATGCGAGTGACTGCCGGGGAGGCTTTTAAAAAATAGAAGCTAGGTAATCCAGATTGTTGTATATTTGTTAACGGATACTGACCTCATTCTCCGATGGAGATTGTGTTTGTATTTTTCAGGATACAGCGAGGGAGCTGTGGCCCATATAATCCCTACCAACTGACTGCAGGCAGAAAGCTGAGATCCTGGCATGAGATGAGCCACCACAGTCATACGAGGGAGGATTCATATGGAACCCCACAGAGAATGATTGGATGTACAAGGGACCCACAGCCATAGCCATTCAATCAACAAAAGATAAGCCAGTGTGACAGAAACCAATGAATCTCGACAAAAAAACCCCTAAGCTCACAATACTCAAAACTCGCCCACCACGACTCAGGGAACTGAGCGGAAGAGGGGGCGGAAAGATTGTGAGAGCCGTGGTGGGGGAGAATAGCAGAGACTTGTCAACCCTCAGTAACTACACACTTGAGACATGAGAGCCCGGCTGAAGAATGAGCTATCCATGGTCCCCTACCACAAAGACTGATCCAGACGGCCCACGGAGGAGGATATCCAGCTGACTGGGGATGGGGAAGGGGGGCAACGGGGAGTTGGGGATAACAACTCATGGTTGGCCCACTAAACAATGTAACTCATTATGAACAATAAAGAAAAAATAAAAGAAAAGAAAAATAAAAGAAAAGAAAAATAAATAAATAAAAAGTCACACATTAGAGGAGTCGTATTTCCTGGGGAGAGAGGTTCTCTACCTACTTGGGCTCTTGTTTTTTGCATCCCTGCTGGAAGGAGGGCCCCAGTGCCCTGCCTTGCTTTTCTCCCATTATAGGACATGTTTCTTCTCCATCAACAGGTTACTTCTCATTTCTCTTTCATGACCAGGACTTATCAGATCACATGGTGCCTTGATTCCCTGGCAAATGTCCCCTTTCTTCAAACCCATTCATTTAGCAGGGGAAAGCAATTCCACAACTGTTGCTGTCTGTGAAAGCGTAAATAATACAGGGTGTTGTGAATTTGTAAGGGACTGACTGCATTGGTTTGGTTTTGTCTGTATTGCTTTGTCAATCAGCATTTTTCCTGGGAGCAATTTCAAGCTCTGTTTTATGCAGGTGTTGAAGACATTCTGGAAATTTCTTTGTTTTTGGATGGTCCATTTTGAATGGTCCAGATATTTCAACCATTGAATGAAAAACAAATATAAAACACATGTACACTTTTAATGTCTCTACCAAGCCAAGACTCTCAGTGTAAATAAACCAATTGATTTTCATTTAAATATGAAGTTTGGATAAAGACAAGTAAATATCCTAAACATGTATAAGGACACAGAATTGTAAGCTGGGAGAAAAAAAACATAAATTTGTCACACCTCTCATGATGAGTGATATTTGCACAATTAAACAGAGCCATCCTAGTGCCTGTGAACACCTCACTGTATTGTAATTTTACATGTGGGGCCATTAACCTCATGTTTCCTGTCACACAATATAACCATCACAGATCCATGGAGGAGGGGCTCTTCCACTTGCAAAAATGCTGAGTTATGCCAAGTAGCACTGAAAAGTAAGTCGGTGGATCACCCATGCAAACATGAACAGAAAGAGAGCTGGTTTGGCCTGGGCAGCCTTTAAAAGCCAGGGTGGCTGGTAGAGTCCCTGGAAAAGGAGCAGGATGTGTGAGACCTGCATTTTCGGGAGTAAAAGGGACCCCCCCACCCCATATAGGAGGAAAGCCAGTGTGTAGGTGATGTTGCAGGCAGAGGGAAAGATAGGCAGGAAGGATTCCTCTGAACTCTGCAACTGCAAACACCAGTGGCTTAGAAACAGCAAACAGTGGGTCTTGGGGAGTCCAGGACAGTGAGAAGCTCAAACACGGGACAACTCTCCCTTCATGGCTACAAGCTGTATGCACACTGCTTGGAGCTCACTGAAGAACTGTATGAATAAATGGGAATGCAGCCCTTCAGTGTGGTAAAGGAGTTTGGAAGTTTATTTAGCTCAAGCTCCTGTACAAGGCAGAATTTTCCCCACCTGAGCCCATGAATGGAGCTTGGAGTTCGTGTCTCTTATGTTGAAGTTTCTTAGTAAGTTGAGGGTCTCACCACTCCACAGTTGATTCCACTGATAACCCCTTCTTTTCACACTTCCAGACATGAGGTCTCCAAGCCTGTGGCTTTGTGCATGCAGGAACCTGTGCATGAATCATAGGGCCACTTAGCTGACATGGTTATCTATTTTCCAACCCCAAATGCCACCTGCCATCAGCTTCTGCTTTTGGAGGTGCACACAGGCAAGCAGTGCCTCCAAGTCTGCTTCCAACATGCTGCCCCTCACAGTGGCTCCTTGGTTTTTCTACTCCACCTCACTGGCAGTCTGTTGGTCCCACTGACCCCTTCCATTCTAGCTGTGGCTCTGTCCATGTCTTCAAGCCAGGCTGTGGCCAGTGCAATGAGAGGACAAAGCACGTGTCACCCTTATTCAACCAGTCCTCATCCAATGTCAGGATACCTTGTTAAGCATCCAGACAGTTTAGACTAGAACAATGTAAGCAGTTTGGGTGATTTCCAGGACAGATTGAGAAAGTTTGGCAGTGTCCCTGGCAGGTAGAGAGCTTGTCCTTAGATGGTGTCAACACAGGGGTTGAGTTAGAGCTGGAGGCGTCTGGTCCCTGAGGCTGTTTGGGTGAGGGGACTCAGCCTTATCTGTGTCTGTGCCATACTAACCTCTACTTTGATGCTTCTGGGCTACTTTTAAAATCAGCAGCTGAGCTCTAATACTAGGGACTTTAGGTAAGAGGTAAAGAGAGCTACTGCTCCTATGGCAGGGCTGACCCACTAATACTTCATCTATGTCTCAAACTTGGCCTTATGGGAGAGATAGTACACTCCTGGGATGTTGTATTATGGGGGAGGGTTGGGAGATGGGACCTATGGCTTTCATCTTGTATAATGTCGATTTGGAGAAGAGAGTCCTACAGGTCACAGGTGACTTGGTTCTGACCTGCCTGACTTCACTGCATGCTCTATGCCTTTTTAGGGAAGCAGAGATGCCTCACTTTGCACACAGACCTCTGCTCTCGACCATCCTGGCCCACTGTGGTCAGTAACCCTGCATCTTTGGAAGGTTCCTTACAGCGTCATCTAGATAATTATCCTCCCATTGCTTCCATTCCTGTCCAGGTATCAGGCTACAAACTGAAGCTGTGATTTATACCAGCCACTGGTTTCCCATTAGTGTGCGCAGCCTCCACAGATGGGCAAGCTTTGTGAAGGCCACAGTCCCCACACCTCAGGCTAACCAGGCTTCCTGTAGGATGACATCAGTGAAGGAAGCAAATAATTGGCACCAGCTTTCTACTCCATTATTACAGCCTCTGAAAAAACTATATTATTACTATGCTTAGAAAACTGCCTAGAACTTCAAACTGAAGAAACAAGAAGCGTTCTGCTCATGTTTAAGCTATGATTCTTTTTTTACCCACGCGTTCTCTGTCAAAGACACTAGAGTGCACACTGCATTCTAACGCTTCAGGATCAAAGCCTGGCTTCTGGGCCCAGAGAGGGCTTTTATTGAAGAAGCTACCTGGACCATGGGACCAGTGTTTCCACTTTGAGCTGCAAGATGTAATCACTCAGCCTCCCAGAGCATCACCTCTCACAGGAAATGGAGGAACCTTCCATGAGATAAGAAACAGCAAGTAAAAGGATGTGAAGGCAGTTGTGAAGGATTCCTTGAAGGTCCCTTTCCTGGGGAACCACATCCATCATGGGAGACAGAGGAGAAAGGTATCCTACAGAAGGGCTTTTCTGCAGCTTTGCAAAGACCTAAGTATGACGACAGAACAATGAGCAGGAGCTGACACGCTGTGGTAAACTGAGGTTATTGCCAGGTTCAGCATACACCACACTTGTCCTTGGCTAGTGCAAAAGCTGGTTATGGTGCAGATGAAACCTGCTCCAGGCATCAGTGAAAGGCCCTGCCAAGCCCGAGAGGTGCCTGTGGTGCACCCCACAGTACCAGAGGAAGGATGTGGCTCATGTGCTGAAGCTGGGTCGCTATTGTGGGCATATTGATTGAGGTGAAGGGACTTTTAGGAGGTAGAACCTAGGAAGGTAATTAGGCCAAGGTGCACCAACCTCAGAAGGGATTAAAGAAGCGCATGGACCTGGATTAGCTCTTGGGTGAATCCGTGGATGTAAGAGAGCCTGGCATCTCCTCTGAGTCCCCCTTTCCACATGGCTGCTCACCACTTTTGCATAGATTCCTGTCCTTGTAATGCCATCTGAGGCCCTCGTGACAACAAAATGCCAGTGCCATGGTAGATCCCACAGAGCAGTGAGCTAAATGGACCTCCTTATCAAGTTTTCCCCTCTTCAAATATATTGTTGTAGCCATAGCAAATGGACTAAGACAGATCCAGATTCTCTTATTCTGATCCATTAGGCATTCATTCCTCTGCAACTGGTCTGGATGTGTGCCCGCCAGGCTCACTGGACTGAGAACAGCTTGAGAAGGGGTCTTGTGGTTTGTCCATCTCTTCTAAAACTACATTAGTTAAATAGTAACATTCAACACTTAAGAAGCACTCTAAGCCAGGTTTTATTCTAAGTGGGACATATAGTTCATCTTTTGTTTCTTGCACCAACCTTGAATGGCTGATGGTAGTTTTTTAATGTTAAATATTGGAAACTGACCCATGATAACATGCTGGTAAATGTGAAGGCAGGATTCAGATCGGATGTACTGGCTTGGCCAGGATGCTCTTAGCCATGGTAATACAACTCTCTCAGTAAGCCTCTGTATCTCTCCTGGGGTATGTACTGGTCAGAAAGTCATATCTCACAAGCCCCCAAAATACTATTTCACTACTGACGAATCACGCAGAGCAAAGCTTGGGCACAAAGCCCCTTTGGATGACACTGTCAGCTTCCAGAGAGCAGCAGTGGGTCTCTAGAAAGTCCAGTTTAGGGCTTTGTTTTTAGAAAATGCTCACCATCCGTTAAACTGAATTGACTATTCATTTTTCATCCAGAGTTATAGATGGTATATAGGGGCCTTTCAGAAAAATTAATATTGCCCATTAGCAAACTGTTATCACAATGTGCTTGGTATTAAGCTAAATGATAAGCATGAAAAAGACCCAGCCCTGGCAGATGCCTGATCACAAATATAAGTCATGTCCAGTCATTTTACAAGTTCTCATGCCATTCAGTCATTCTCTGATGGTTGCCATGAGAACTATCACTGGAGAGTCCTGTGGTACCATCATAATGCAGTTACTGCAGGTGTTCTGGTGATGTGTGTATAAAATGCTAAGCATGTATGAAGAGAATATGCCAGTATCTGCACATGAAAAAATTGTCCTTGGAAAAGGTAAACACAAAAATAATTGCAGTACTTCGAGGAATTTGTTGATAAAAAGTCTGATAATCTTTTGTGTCTATGTCCATTTTCTAGAATATGGGTGTGCAGGCCTCGCCGGGGATCTCTGATGTGAAGGGGTTGGTGCTAGGTATTGAGTGAGAAATATGATTTCCCAGGCAATATTCTTGAGAAAACATTAGTCCAGTAGCAAACTTTGTACCCTGTACACTCCTCCTGCTTTATACATAAGTAACATTTTGGTTAAAAAACCTATGTCATAATGTTGCAAGCAGAATGACAATAACATTGCCAATTGTCTATTGGTTTTCTACTTTGTGTGCTTGTGTGTGTTGTAGACAGCTTCAGGTTGTTGGGATGAATATCCAAAACAGACACAGTTTAGAAAAGAAATGGGTTTATTGCAAGCTTACAAATTTAAGGGGAAGTTCCATCAGTGGTGGAGAAAGCTGTTTCATCCATCCAAGCAGAGAGAATCAACAAAACAGCCAACAAAAACTAAAAGCAGCAAACACAAACCAGCAACTAGCAGCGCCCAGGCAACACTCCGACTGCTCTGCATGACCTTGGGCTGGAACTCAGATCCGTCCCCAAATACAACTTAGGGCTAGACTGCAGGATCTGCCCCCAGTGACACCTCCTCCAGCCAGTCAGCTAGAGAACCAAATTACAAGCCTTAAAAAACACCTGAGTCTATGGGGGACATACATTCAAACTAACACAGTGTGTATATGTGTATTCTATACCACTTTAAGTCCCCTGGCTCACATATCTGCCAATCCAAGATTCTGAGTAGTTTCATATACCACAAGCATCCCTCGTGTTCTGACCACATTTCCTTCTCCCCCCTTCAGCCCCTGTCCTTAACCCCCAGCAGCCACTGATTTTCTTTTCATTTCTAATGATTTTTTTATTTTCCTTTTGAGAATTGCACACATGTATATAATGTATCTTGATTTGTATATTCACACCCCCCTATTATCATCTCTTATTCTGGCTAAACTCCTTTAACCACCTAATTCCCTTCATCCTTTCATGCCATTATTTGTATATGGTGCTCTCTGAGTTAAGTGAGGGCGGTTTGCATGAGCATGGTTGGGGAGGGAGCATGGGCAATTTATCAGTGGCTATACCACTGAATAACATGGTTCTGCATCTTCTAGCAACCAGTAACTGCTGGTAGCAACTCTGAGAGGAATGAGGACTCAGACCACCTTCCCCCAAGGCATATGGGATATTGATGGAATCAGTGGAGGAAACCACAGTTGCTGTTAGTTCATGAGTATAACACCTATGTTATATCCAGAAGATGGCATTATTCCACAGCACTCCTACCTGCCTCTTCTCTTGCCATGTTCTCTGAGCCTTGGAGAGTTTTCTACAGATGTTCTCTTTAGGGTTGAGCATGCCACAGCCACTTTCTGTCAGTATGTTTGTCAACTATGTGTTTCTGTATTAACTTCTGCCCACTGCATGAAGAGATGTCTGTGACTGAGCACAGAGCAGCACTAAGCTATGGAAATAAGCGTAAATATTTAGAAGGAAGTTTGGCAGCCTGACAAGAGTGCCCCCCCAGGGCCTATGAGCTCTGCACCCATAAGATTTTGACCAGGTTGAAAGGACTAGGCATGAATTCCCTCCTATCCAACCAGAAAGCTGTTGGTTGCCCACATAAGAGTCATGATGCTATTTTATCAGGTGGTACACCTTGCTGGCAGGTCAGCTAAGGAGACTACAGCTGGGAGAGAGTACTAACGACTTCTCTGTCTTTGATAGCCTGCATAGCACCTTCTGGAACTATGAATGCTAGCCAGTGGGCAGGAAATTTCCAGACCAGTTCCAGCTTGATTTCTGAGTCCTAAGTTCAAAGTGTGTGATGTCTTCAGCAATCGGGTCTTCCTATCTAGTGCTGGTAGGCAACTAAGAGCAGCAGTAAGAGCCTATATTATTTGGGGGGGTCTCTGGAGACTACTTGGCCAACAAGTCATAGGGAGGTATCTCACATCTGGCATTGGGAGTTTGTTTTAAAAATTAGTGACTTGTTCCATCCTTTTGAAAAATTAGTTTTTAATTAGCTTATAAAATAGTATATTTCTATATGGCTTTTCCATACCTCCTTAGTTTTGGTTTCCTCTTCCTCCCTTTCTCATCTCCTACCCCATCTCTGTTTAACCTTTCCCTCCCCATATACCTCTTAATCTATTTTTGTATTGTATGAGCCATGAGAGGTGGTGAGGAAAAAAATAGGTCTTAGCAGGATGGGGGCACCACCTCTCATGGCTCATTTCTTGCTTCCTGGCCTTCCTCGAACTTCAACACAGATGTATAAGGGTTTCAGTCTAAGATCTGCATATGAGAATGAACATGTGGCCTTTTTCTTTGGAGGTCTGGGTTACCTCTGTCAGTATAATGTTTTCCAGCTCCATTTAGTTTCTCCTGGGATTTTATCATGAAGGGAATCCATTTATATGATGTGTTACACTTATTGATTGGCATATTTTGAACCACCCCTGGATCTCCAGAAGAAAGCCAATTTGTTCATTATGAATGATCTTTTTGATGTGTTCCTGTATTCAGTTTTCTTCTATGGTTTTATTGAAAATATCCTCTATGTCTTTGGCATGGAATTCTTCTTCCAAACCCATATTTTGAAGATATGGCCTTTTTTGTGATGTCCCATAGACCTTGCATGTTCCATTTATATATTTTTAAAATTTATAATTTTTTTTGAATAAATGATCCAGCTCCTCTACTTTGTTTCCAAGCCCTGATATTCTGTCTTTGGGATACTAACAGTGAGATTTCCCACTGAGATTTTTATTTAACTTATTGAATTTTCTATTTTCAGCTTCATTTCAGTTTGAGTTTTCTTTAGTATTTCTATCTCTTTATTGAATTCTCTTTTCATACCCTGAACTTCTTTCCTTATTGCATTTAGCTATTTGTATGCTCTTGGATTTCACTGAGGAGTTTATGTCTTTCCTCTTTGAATTCATTGACCACATTTATAAATTGTTCATTTGAATTTTGCCTGGAATTTCATCTAAGTTGCTCTCATCAAAGACCATTATTATGGTATTGGTAATTTTGGGGGACTATGGTTGGGTTGTCCACGTTGCTTGTATTTTTACTGGTACCTGCATGCCTGGAGTTGGCTCATTGTTGGTGGCATGGGCACCTGTGTGGGTGTGTGTTTGGGTCTCTGCTTGCTGTTACCTGGGAATGGCTGGGTTTGGATCAGCTGGGAGATACTTGAAGTTCAGTACCAATTCATGGATGGGATGCCTGAAATGATCCCAGCTTGGCTAGGGGAGGGCTCAGTCTCTGAACTCACCAGGGGTCACTCTGAGAGTTAGCCAAAAGGGGGAAAGTGGGTTGCAGGTATTAGCAGGGATGTGACCTCTGACCTAAGGAACACATCACTGATCCTGGGACCTTAGGAGTTCGGTTGTAGAATGGTTGTAGAAGCTTGTGGCCCTGACCTTGGGAGCAAGTAGTTGCTCCATGTGGATATTGTGACACTGGGGATTGGGATGCAAGAAGTTAGAAGAGGTATGGCCTCTGACCTGGAAAGAAGGGAGCGCCTTGTGGGTCCCGGGCTGTAAGGTGTAGAAGCTCATTTCAGAAATGCATTCCAAGTGAAATATAAGGTATCTATTCCTTTGCAGGTGTTTTCTTTTTCTTTTAGCAGAAATCACTGTATATCCAGTGACAGACAGACAGACAGACACACACACACACACACACACACACACACACGCACATGCAGACAGAGAGTTACCTGCATCAATAGCTTGTTTCAATCTAGAAATAGTATCCTATGGTGTGTGGTATGTAGACCTTATCCAATCACCTATTGAAGGAAAGCTGGAAAAATTCCTCTTTAGAGTTATAGTAAACAAAATTATTATAAACTTTCATGTTCTGTGTGAACATGAATTTTCATTTCTTTGGGATAAAAGGTGAAAATATAATTGCTGACTCATATGATAGCTGCATGTTTACATTTTTTTACATATGTATATATGATGGTTAAGTTTTGTTGTAAACCTGACCTTTTTAGTCATCTTGGGTGGGACTCTGAGGTTGTTCACAGGAAGGCAGCCCTCTCAGTAAGGGGAAGGATGTAAGGAAGTTCAGGGAAACTAGAAATAAATATCCCTTCCTGGGAGGGCAGTGCAGGAAGGAAATTCCAGAGACTCAGGGAGTCAACAAGTCTGGGAAAGGGTTGTAAGACCCCACCCTAAGGCTATATAAAGAAAAATCTCCCCACTCCTACCTGTTCTCTGTGTGTGGTGTTGGTGATGGCTTCTCTCTCTCTCTTTCTCTGCTTGGACCTCTGAAAAGGTTACGGCCTCTTTCACTGTTATGGAACGTTCCCTGGATCTGTAGCTTCAATAAATCCTTTCCTCCCATAACTGTACCTGGTTCGGAGGTTCATCCCAGCAGCATGTGACTATGTATGTATGTGGAGTGAATGTATATGTGTTTGCATGTTTGATTGTGAGTAGTGGTTTAATTTCGGTGTCCCCAATAAACTTAATGTGTTCTGAATGCTTGATCCCCAGCTGATGGCAGTTTTGGAATTGGAACCTTGTTGGAGGTGTTCTATTGGGGGCGGGCTTATGGGGTTATAGCCAGTTCCCTTACCAGTTTTTGGCACACCTTCCTGCTGCTGTTTGCAGTGCTGTGGCAGAGGTGATGTCCAACCTCTGCTCATGGCATCATTTTCCCTGCCATGATGGAGCTTCGCCTTGAGTCAGAATGTCAAAATAAAGCCATTCTTCCACAAGCTGCTTTGATCAGGTTCTTTTCTGCATAGCAATGAGAGAAGTTAACTGCAACAATGTGTGTGAGTGTGCATGTATGTAGGTGTATGCAGAAGCCAGAGGTTGACATTGGGTGTCTTCCCTAATTGTGCTCTACCTTATTTATTAGATGGGGTCTCTCACTTGAACTCAGCTTTCCTTGAGGATCCTCTGTCTTTGCCTCCCAAGTGCTTGGATTATAAGCAGGTTTGTATGCCTACCTGACATTTACAAGGGTGCTGGGGTCTGAATTGAAACTCTCAGGCTTGTGCAATAAGAGCCATCTCCCCAGAATGCATATTTTATTTTATAATACTGATCTCATTGCTTGTTATAGGTCTGTTAAAATGGTTTATCTCATTTGATTTCATTTTGGTAGGTCACATACATCAAGGGGATCATCCATTTCTTTCAAATTTTCAAACTTGATGGAGTATATGTTCTTAGAGTATGTTCCTATGATTTTCTGAATTTCAGTGGAATATTCAGTAATGGTCTCTTTTTTTTTAAAATATCTTTAAATACGTACATTGTATGAGCAAATCTTATGAATGCTTCCCCATTTCTCTCCTTTCTGTCCCCTACCCACTGGGGTACTTCCTTGGTGTGCGTTCTGACTCTGTCCATAGGATAGGGAGTATGAACTCCACCAGAGGGAGCCAGCTTTTCATTGTTTTTCTTTTCCTTCCCCCTTGTGTGTTGTAGATGAGGGGGTCAATGTCTCTGGATATTCTCCCGGACCATGGCTCTTACATTCTATCCACCCCTCTTCCTCTCAGTTCCCTGAGTCATAGTGGGTGAGTTTTGAGTCAACTTTATTGTTGTGATCTTAAGCATCTCTGGATCTTTGCCGTGGGTTGTGTTGGGTATCATTGGTGTCTGTCTTCATTGACCTTTCATGGGTTATCCAACTTGCTGTGGTGACTGGTCTATTTGTTTAGTCACTTTCTGGTAGGATTCATTTGGGTACTCTGTGAAGGCCAGGGGTGGTTTGTTTCCTCCCAGGATGTCTTGTTGGTGGAATTGAATTGTCCCTGGCTCTCTCACTCACTTCTGAAAAATACAAACAGAAAGTGAGATCAATATAGGTTAAATGAGACAACATTGCTATTTTGGCTAGATCCTAATGGGTATAGCCTCTCTGTAGCTCTCTGGTATTGGGAATTTCCCTTAGGAGCCCGACATCTTGGTCCCCATAGGATTATGGATGGATCCCAGTTCCAGTTAAGGGGTCTTTGTCACTAAGCAGATCTCTTAGCCAATCAGTAAGCTGTTGTTTGCCCTCCTCAATTTAGTGCCACTATTGCACAGATGAGCATTTCTTGACTTGCTGGTCTCTTCCATACAGCCGTGTGTTCAGCATTCTTGTGACAACTGTCTATATTGTATATCAGTGGTCTCTGCTTTCTCCAAATATCATTGACCAATTTCCCCTGGCAGCTCATGCAACACCTTCCAATACTACACATGCTACCATCTGAGAGCTGGTTACCATTCTGGATCTAGTAGGATCTCTTGATGTTGTTTGATGAAACTCTGTGACTTCTTCAGCTCTAGGGTCTTACCCTTGGCCGGGGACAAGCTTTGACAGAAGTCTGTCATGTTTTGGGGACCTCATGGTTCTCTTTGATCAACAGCTCCGTGTGGGAAGTAACAAATAACTGGGACAGGGAGATGCAGGCCTGAGCAATTATTCTTGAGGTTAGGCTTCCTCCCATTCTACTCATGGTCCCTTTTATCTGGAGGTGCCCTCAGCTTCTTCTTGAGCTTACTATATAAAGGCAAGGGTTTTATGGTGTCAATTCATTATTAGTGTAGTTTACTGCATGAGTCCCCCCCCCATATTTGTGTCTCCTCTCTTTTGGTCAGATTTGCCAAGGGTTTGTCAATCTTGTTTATCCTTTCAAAGGACCTATTCTTTGTTTCATTAATTCTTTGTATTGGGGTTTTTTTTGTTTCCATTTCTTTAATTTCTACCCTAATTTTTATTATTTCTTCTCATCTGCTGATTTTTGGTTTTCCTTGTTCTTCTTTTTCCAGGGTCTTAAAGTGAAGCATTAATTTGTTCCTTGCAACCTTTCTAGTTTCTTAACATAGGCACTTAAAGCTATAGTTTTCCTCTAAGAAAGTTTCTTTCTTGTGTTTTCATTTTTATTTGAGTCTATGAATTTTTTTATTTCCTTCATGATTTCTTTATTCAGAAATGTACTGTTTAATTTCCATGAGTTTGCATATGTTCTATAGTTTTTCTTCCTGTTGATTTATAGTTTAGTTCTGTTGTGATCACATGAAGTACAATGAATTATTTCAAATTTCCTAAAATTGCTAAGATTTGCCTTATGTCCTAATATATGATCTATTTTAGAGAATGTTCCATGTGCTGCTGAGAAGAATGTATATTCTGTGTTATTTTGCTGAAAAATTCTGTAGATGTGTGTTAGGTTCATTTATTTTATAGTATCATTTAGTCCGGATGTTTTTGTCTTTATTTTTTGCTCAAATGACCTGTCCATAGGCATGAATGGTGTGAAGTCTCCTACTACAGTAGTGCTTGGCATTATCTGTGACCTCAGTTGTAGTAGTGTTTGTTTAGTGAAAATGGGAGCACCTGTGTTTGGTGCATATATATTTAGAATTGAAATGCCCTCCTGTTGAATTGTTCCCTTAATCAATGTATTCTTTATCTTAATCAATGTACCTTCTTTATCTTTACATTAATCTTCTTTTTCATTCTTAACTACTGTTGGTTAGAAGTCTATATTGTCTAATATTAGGAGAGCAACACCTGCTTGTTTCCTAGGCCCATTTGCTTGAAATAGTGTTTTCCATCCTTCTACCCTAAGGAGATGTCTGTCTTTTCTGGCGAAGTGTGTTTCTTGGAGGCAACAAGCAGAAGGATCTTTCTTGCCTTTTAATCCAGTCTGTAAGTCTGTGTCTTTTTGTTCAGGCCATTGATGTTAAGAGTTATTATTGGAAAGTATGTATTCAATCTTGTCATTTCTTGTTTTTGTAGTTTTTCCTTTATTCTCTTATAATGCCTATTCGAATATAGTTTATTTTTTCCTGTATAGGTTTTTCTTTCTCTTTCATCTGAAGGATCCCTTCAAGTATATTTTGTAGACCTGGCTTTGTAGACATATATTCCTTCAGCTTGTCTTTGTTGTGGAAAGTCCTTATTTCTCCTTCAATGACAATGGAGAGCTTTGCTGGATATAATAACCTTGGATGACAGTTGTTTGCTTTCAGAATTTGGAAGCTGAGTAATCTGCAGTTATTCTGATGGGCTTGCCTTTATAAATTACCTGCTGCATCTCTCTTACTGCCTTCAAAATATTTTCTTTGTTCTGCACATTAAGTAGTTTAATTATAATATGGCGTGGAGAGGTTATTTCCTGGTTTTGTTTGTTTGGTGCTCTAAATGATTCTTGTATCTGTAATGGTACCACTTTTCCTAAATGGGGGAAATGATTTTACTGAAAATATCTACCATGCCATGAGAGTGAAATTCTTCTCCTTCCACTATACCCTGAATTCTTATGTTTGATCTCTTTGTGGTATCTCGAATGTCTTAAAATTCCCATTCATATTGGGAATTTCCTATTGGTTTATACTTCTCTTTGTTGGACTGTTCCAGTTCTGCCACCTTGTCTTCCAGTTTAGACAGTCTGTCCTGTCCTTGGTCCATTCTGTTGGTGAGACTTTCTACAGTTTTGTATTTCACTCAGTGTTTTTTATTTCTAGAATTTCTGTTTGCTATTTCTTCATGGCTTCTATTTCTTTATTTATATCTTGTATCAAACTCCTCATTTCCTTAAATTGGTTTCCCATGTTCTCCTTCTGGAATTTGATTTCCTCTTTTATTTCTTTGAACATCATTATAATCAGTTTTTTAATTCTTTGTCAGAATTCACTGAAGGTCAGCCTCACTGAAGGTCATTTCTGATGTATTTATACTTTTTGGTGGAATTGTCTTTTCTAGATTTTTTTGTATTTCTTTTATTATAATGTAGAGGTATTTTTGCATCTTGAGTTATTCAATGTTTGGGTTTGCTAATTTTCTGCCCTATTCTTGGATCAGAAGTTATATATCCTCGGGGTGACAGCCTAAGGTGCTCTTATATTAGGTATGGCTCTTATATTACTCCCAGGGTGACCACAGAGGTGACCCAATGAGCTGAAGTTGCCTTCTCTATAAATATTCTAGTAGGCTGACTGGGACAAAATACAATTCTAATAAATCAAATGGGTAATATATACATATAACCAAAATCCCCCCAGGGTATTTATGCATGGGCTGGGATTAAAGATATAATCTTAACAAAGTCAAAATACCCAAGGGTGTGTATAACTCACATTCTTAATCCTGTAGACAAGGAGGCTGAGATTTCTGGTTTATGCTAGGTTCCAGGTCAGCCTGGGAAGAGTAAGACCCTGCCCCCAAGAAAGACAGAAGGTAGAGACAACAAAGTGCTATGAATCAATGAATAGCAAATGTGACAAATTCCCTTTTAAAACTATGCAGAATGGTGATGCCTACCAGAGGTGCATCAATCAAGTCTAGATGACCCTTTTACCTCTGGAGATGGCCTCTGGTCTCACCCCAGCTGAGTATGAGGCTGGCTCACTCTCAGTCGGCTGTGGGCTTGCTGGGTGCTGTGTAGCTCTGGATGTTCTGACTCCATTGGCTCCAGATGCTGGTACTTACAGGGAAGGGTGGGCTCCTGTGTTGGGGAGATCACGGCCCCCTGGCCCCCTGTGGGGTAGGCCAAGTCTTGTCGGCCAGCAGGAGAAAGGGCTTGATTGGGGAGAAATGAGGTGATGGTCGGACAGACAAACACAGCCAGGAGATATGTCGGGCAAATCTCAAATTTTATTCCAGCACCCCAAACCCTTTTATAACCCGAGGCTGCATTGTTCAGCCTATTTCTCTCAAAATGAAACTCAGCAAGCAGGAACAAAGCTTACCAGCTTCAACAAACAGGATCAAGGCTTATATTACTTCTGCCTCCTGGGATTAAAGGCTTATTGGGATTAAAGGCATGTGCCACCACACCCATGCTAGGATTAAAGGTGTGTTCCACCATGCCTGGCTTTATTCCATATTCTAAAACTTAGCTTAACAAAAACAAACAAACAAACAAATAAAATAAAAAAATAAAACTTAGCTTAAGGTTACTCAGTTAGGCTGGGGCCCAACACTCCTGAAGCTGCTGCAAAACTGCTCCCCCACCAGTCCCTGGAGGCTCTGCTTGTGCCAGCTCAGGCAGGTTCTAGGCGAAAGAAGCAACTCCCTTCCAAATGAAGGTGCCTGCGACTGGCAGAAGACCTGAAGCTCTCCTGTTTCTTTGCAGAGGTTAACCCTCCATTCCCCACCTTCAGTTTTTGGTAGAAGAGTGTACACTGCAGTCTCTCTGCCTTCTTTCCCTCCCGAGGTTGCTTTAGCATGACCTCAATATCGCCATCTTAGCCAATAATTTTACTATAGTTTTCATATTTTCATGAATAGGGGACAGAAATGTAATTCATTTTTATTAATTTTATATCCTGTTACATTGCAAAATTCACTTATAAGGTCTAGAATCTTTTTCACAGATATGTGGAAATGTTCTGTGGACACATTCATATCAACTATAAATGTAGTTTTATTTCTTTGTTTCTAACATATGTAATATTCTTCATTTTTCATTTTCTCCTATTTAGATAAGTACAAGTTCCAGTATTATGTTGAATGGGATTGTTAAGAATGGGAAGTACTTTGCTTCTGATTTTAGAAAGAAAGAAATCTCACTATTCCCCCATTAAGTAAGATATTAGTTGTGATTTCCCCTTTGTAGGTATGGTGTTTGGATGTGAAATGACTTCCATAGTCTCATATGTTTTGAATACTTTTTTCCAGCTGGTGGCAGTTTGGCAGGTGGAGCCTTGCTGGAGGCCTTGAGGTTTATTATCATCCTTATCACATTTTCATAAGCTCTCTCACTCTTGCTGCTACCTTCCAGCTGATGTGACAAGACTCTTCCATGACTTTCCTACCTTCAGGAAGCTTCCCCTTGAGGCTGAAATTTGAAATAGATCCTTTCCTGGTCACATGTTTTGTCCCAGCAATGAGAAGGTAGCTACGCTATTATTTCTAATGTGTTGATACTTTTTATGACTAATGATATTGGATTTAAAAAGTATTATTAGTGTTAGTTGATATGACTTATGGAAAATTCTATGCTAGGTTACTGAATAACTTAAAATTTTATTTGTGTGTGTGTGTGTGTGTGTGTGTTGCAAACCAACACAAAGGTGTGCACATCTGGCTTCATGTGAATGCTGGGAATTGAACCCAGGCCAGAAAACTTTGCAAGCAAGAACTTTAACAGCTGAGTCATTTCTTCAGCCTCTGACTTTTGAAAGAATATTAAACCAACCTTGCCTATCTGTAGGATATCCCACTTGTACATATATATATATATATATGATCAATCTTCAGTATTACTGGATGAATTTTTTTAATATTGTGATGAGAATTTTAAACTCTGATATTTGTATGGGGGTTTCTTGTATGTTCTTTTTCTGATTTTTATATTAAGGTAATACTGGTGTCATAAAATGACCTGAGGACTGTTCCTCTAACTGGATACAGACGTAGAAAATTGTTTATTGTTCTTTGAATGCTTGATAGAACACTCTAGTGAACACTGTAGGCCTAGAAAGTTCATTTCAAGTACATTTTATTTCCTTAATGATTATATGGATATTCTGATTGTATGTTTCATTTTAGTTAATGTTGTGACCTTTCAGGGATTAAGTCTAATTCTTCTAACTTGTCAAATATATGTGTTTGATATTGTTCATAATATCGCCTTGTGTTTTATTGCCAGCAATATACTCATTTTTCTCAACATGGGTAAATTGTATCATTTAACACATTATTTTTGCTCTTTTTTTCCTAGAGGCTTATCAATTTTATTGATTGTGTTTGAAGAGCCAGATTTTATTTTCTTATTAATTCCCCCTTATTTTCCTATTACCAGTTTCATTGATTTAGACTCTAATATTTATTGTTTTATTTCTTTTGCTTGTTTTGTGCTTATCTTCCTCTTCTCTTTCTACTTTCTTAGTGTAGGAAATTAGATTTTTGATTTGAGAAATTCTTTTATCTAATGTACTAACTAGCACAATAATTATCTCACAGTTCTCTTTTAACTATATCCCAGAACTTTTGATGAACCATATTTTCATTTTAATTCAATTCTTAACACAACTGTGTCTAGATCTCTTCATAGGACCCCCATGAATACCCAAATTCAAAATGCTCAAGTTCCTTCTAGAAAATGGTACAAGAGGGCTGGAGAGATGGCTCAGAGGTTAAGGCACTTGCCTCGAGTGCCTAAGGCCCTGGGTTCAATTCCCCAGGACCCACATAAGCCAGACCCACAAGGTGGTGGCCTGGTTCTCTCTCTCTCTCTCTCTCTCTCTCTCTCTCTCTCTCTCTCTCTCTCTTTCTCTCTCTCTCTATGTCTCTCTCTCTGCTTGAAAATGAATAAATAAAATATTTTTTAAAAAAAGAAAATGGTATAAGAGTTGTTTAGGACATACACACACCCTCTCAAACCTTTCCCCGCTTTGAGATATTTTAGGATTTAAAAAAAATTTTTTATTGACAACTTCAACACACAGAGACAATATATCAGGATCATAGTCTGTTTCTAGGACCCTTGTTCCCCTTGCTTATTCCCACTCCAGTCAATCCCTTCTTATTCCCAACCAGTCCCTCTTCTGTTTCATTGTCATCTTTTTCTCCCCTGTTATGAAGATCTTGCATAAGTAGTGTCAGGCACTGTGAGGTAGGTCATGAATATCAAGGCCACTTTGTGTCTGGAAGACAGCATTGTAAGCCCCTGCCACCTCTCCCACAATGGGCCTTGGAGAGTGTTATAGAAATATCTCATTTAGAGCTAAACACTAAGTGCTGTCACTTCTCAGCACTTTGGTGAGTTTTGAGTGTCCCCAGTGGTCACCACCATCTGCAAAGAGAAGCTTCTCTAAGCAAAGTGAGAGGAGCATTAACATATGGGTATAAACATAAGTGTTTACAAGGCAGTTTAGTGTTTATAATATATCCATTTATCCTGACAGTAGTCACAGTTTCCCCCTAGTCAAAAGTAATAGGCTTTTGACTAGGTTTTCAGTACCAGGCATGTATTATTCCCTCCTATAGAGCAGGCCTCAAATCCAATCAGACAGCAAGCAGTTGGTTTCCCCATAAGAGACATGCCTCAACTGCACCAACTGGCACATTTGCCTTGGTTGGCCAGCCATAAAGCTTGCAGGGTCCACAGCTGGTTAAGACCATCGATGACTTTTTTTTTTTTCTCTCAGCATGCTGAATAGCTCCCTCTAGCATCCTGACAGTTAATCAAAAGAGAGGAGGTTTTTCTAGCTCAGCTTCACTTTAATTTCTTAGTCATGTACTTTTATTTTTCATCTCCCTCTCTCATACATTTAAAATAATTTCTAGATGACTTATACTACCTAAAACAATGTAACCTCTATGTAAACACTTGTCATTCTGCATAGTTTAGGGAATAAGGATAATAATAACTGTACATGTTTAGTATAGCTGTAATGTAAAAGAAAATATTTTCAATCTGTGGTTGGACAATTCACAGATATAACCTGGTGATACAGAGGACATTTCAAAATTTCCCCTTTAGAGTTCCTCTGTGACTCAGAAATTATTTATAAGCATGTTGGTTAATCTCTATTTTCTCATTTATATTCTAGTTGTTTTATGATATTGATTTCATGTTTGATGCTTATTTTATGGTTCATAATATTAATTATTGATCTATCTTGACAATGTTCCATGGCACCTGAAAAGTCTGGTGAGATGCTCTGTTCACTATTCTGTCATGTTGGCTGTTTATACTATTCAGATATGCATCCTGGATCATCTTATCTTATGTGATACTATCAGCCACTGAGAGAATATTGCGGTATTCATCCTTAATTATGAATTTTAAAAATTTTCTCTTATTTTCTGTTATTGTCCATTTCAATCATATGTTACTGCATATGATTTGAGGTGTGGTTCTATGGTATACTGACATTTAACATTGCTATTTTATTTTGGTGGGTTGGTTCCTTTAACACTATGCAATGTCTATCCTCACCAGTAATGTTCATCACTCTGAAAGTCCATGTCATCATATTAACATCATATAAGTCAGTCTAAATTTTTACATGAATATTTTTATTTCCTTCAAGCCTTTTATTTATTGTGCTCATAAAAATTGGGATGAGTTTTTTTGAAAGCAGCATATAGTTGTATTATTTCTAGTCTGCCAATTCTAGTATATAGACTTCTTAGAGTTTAGGTAATTATTGATGTGCAAGTGCTTAAGTCTGCCATTTAATAATTTAATTTGTTTCTTTCTTTTTTTTTCCTTGCTGTTTCACATTCATTGACTGTAGTGAGCCGTTCCTGTGAGGTAAGGGGGTGGGACGGCCCGGCCCCATTCCCAGGCCGGGTCCTGCCACTCCTATCTACCAGACGCCATGAGGTCCTCTTCTTTGTTTGAGAGCCTGCTGACCACACCTGTAAGATGGCGCTGGTTTCTGCTCCCTACCTCCACGGAGGTATGCATTCCAGGGGGTAATCAACTCCTTGTATGGAAATGGCTTAATGCCTGGCATGCTTCCGTGTATATGGACCAATTGTGAATGTATACGTACGTAATACTGATAGGTTGTAGTTTGACTTAAAAATCCCTGCACATCCTGAGCGCGGAAAGAAGGAGAAGAAGAAGAATGAAGAAGTAACTAATAAGATTGTAACTTACAAGGTCTCCTGAATAAAATTGCTGCAGAGAAGAACTCGTGGTCGTGTTCTTTCTTGCTGGTCAAGCTGGGACGCGACAATTGACTTCCTGAGGGTTAGATGAGCAGTTTTAGAATCCCATCTTGATTTATTTAGAATTTTTCTCAGTCAACCTTTTAATGTAGTTATTTTTAGTGGTTGCTTCAAGTACACAAGTGACCTGTAACAACACAATATCATTTTTTATCCTTTAACTGAAGTGTGGAAATCTCCCAACTTTCAATATTATTGTGTTGAGAGTGAAGGAGCTAGCTCAGCCAGTAAAGTGCTTGCCTTGCTAACATGAAGACTTGAGTTTAATACTCAGAACCCACATAAAAAATAAAAGCTGGGCATAATGGTGCACTTGACATCCCAAAGCTGGGGAGGCAGAATTAGGAGGATCCCTTGGGCTCACTAGCCATTTTAGCCTACTCAACTAATTCCAGGCTGAATCAATAGCTTCTGGGGTTGTCTTCTAACGTGTACATACACATTATGGTGGTTTGATTCAGGTGTCCCTCATAAACTTATGTGTTCTGAATGCTTGATCCCTAGCTGATGGCAGGAGGTGATTCCAACCTCTGCTCATGCCATTATTTTCCCTGCCATCATGGAGTTTCCCCTTAAATCTATAAGCCAGAATAAATCCTTTCCTCCTACAAATTGATTTTGGTCAGTTACTTTGTGTCACCAATATGAAATTAAATGAAACAGTAAAATTGGTGCTGAGGAGTGGGAGCTTTGTTGCTAGAAACCTGATTCTGTGACTTTGGCCTTTTGGAGCTCATTTGCCGGAGGAACATGCAGTCTGTTTTGCAGAGTACAGGAATTCTACTGTCTGTCCTCAAGTTCATTTATAATATCTTCTGTCATCACTCTCCTATTGAGCCCATATCATAAGACTTTAAAAATAACTTTTGCTATTGATTTTATATTTTCAATTGGTCTATCATCTATCTATCTATCTATCTATCTATCTATCTATCTATCTATTATCTTTTATTTATTCTTGGTGCTACAGATTGAACTCAGTCCTTCATGTGTGCTATGCAAGTACTCTACCACTGAGCTATATCCCTAATCTTTTAAAAAAACTTTTCATTGATAGCTTCCATAATTATAGACAATAAACCATTTTGATTTTTATTCTCTCCCAACCCTCCCTCATATCTCTTCCCCTTCTCAATTAGTCTCTTTCATTTCGGTGTCATCATCTTTTCCTCTCATTATGTGTAGGTACTATAAGGCATTGCAAAGTCAGGAATATCAATGACATTTTTTATCTGGAAGCATTGTAAGCAGTCCTAGCCTTCCTTTGGCTCTTACAGTCTTTCCACCACCTCTTCTGCAATAGACCTTGAGCCTCGGGAAGTGTAATTATCCCTAATCTCTTTTAAATTTTGGTTAATTTTGAGTCTCCTCACTAAGTTGCTCAGGAAGACCTTAGCTTCCCTAGTAGCTGGGACTATATGCCGCTAGCTACTTGGTTCTTTCTTCTTTCTTTCTTTGTTTCTTTCTTTCTCTTGTATTTCTTTCCTTGGATTTTAAATTTTCAACTCATTTAAAGAAAATTTATAACTGATTATTAAACCATTTTATGGTGGCTACCATAAAATCTTTGGGGCCTGGGAAGATGACTCAGTGAGTAAAGTGCTTGCAACACAAACATGGGAACCTGAGTTTGGATCCTCAGTTCCCACATGAAATGCCAGGCATGGTGGAAAATACCTATATTCCCAGAGCTGGCAAGCAGAGACAGGGAATCCCCAGGGTTCACTAGCTGGCTATTAGAAAAGGTCCAGGGAAAGACCCTTCCCCAGACAGTCCAGTGGGGAACACTGGAGGAAGACACTTTATATCGGCCTTGACCATTTCCATACACATGTGCACACACATGTGACCATCCATATATGAACATTCCATACACACAGGCATGCATATTGCACATACATATGCAAAAATAAATAAATAGTAAAAAGATAAAATATTTGATAATCCTGACCTGTAAGTTAGTATCAGTCAGTTGCTTATCTTTGCTAATTTGAGTTGTGAATTATTCTCTTTTGATTGGTGTTGTAGTCAACCTTCTCTGTTGCTGTGCAGAAAGAACCCAAACAAAAGTGGCTTGTGGGGGAAAGGATTTATTTGGTTTATGGAATCGAGGGGAAACTCCATCCTGGCAGGGAAAACTATGGCAAGAGCAGAGGGGTGGACATCACCTCTGCCACAGCACTGAAAACAGCGGCAGGAAGGTGTGCCAAACACTGGCAATGGGGAAGCTGGCTTATAACCGCCCCTAAAACACAGCTCCAGTGAGGTTGAAAAACCAAAACTGCAATCAGCTGAGGATTGATCATTCAGAACATATTCATTTGTTTGTGGGGGATACCTGGATCAAATCATGACAATTGGTGATATTTTATTTTTATTTTGAGTATTTCTTCTATTTAGGTTAGAGGACTCTGATTCCTACAGAAATCATATTGCTATGTGTCTTGCCTCCTTATTTTCACAGGCTCTTAAGTCTAACTTTTAAGACATTGGATCAGTGCTGGTGCTGTTTTGGAGTAGAAGAGAATTTCCTGGTCTTTTTAGAGGATAGATTTTTTAAGTGGTAATCTGCTCCTTTGCTGTTCTCTCCAGATGCATTGGAACTTCTGAGTAAGATCATCAAGTCTCTCAGAAAACAGAAGGATGAGTACAGATGGTAGCTCAGGACCACAAGGAACCATAGTACATCAATACTGTACACTGGGGGGAGTTGCTGGAGACAGAAGAGGAGGGACAGAATGGCAGCTGTGCTAGGAGTCAGGACCCAGAAGCATGAGAGGAAGCACTTCAGGAAGGAGAGAGTGGTAGGCCCTGTCAGAGGCTGCTGGAAAGTTGTGTGGGACAAACACTGTGACGTTACCATTGGATTAGCCTACAGTGTGGTCATTGGCAAGGGTAATTTTGTGGAAGGCAAGAAGATGGAGGTCAGAGGGAAGCAGTTTGAATAATTAGATGCACCATCTAGTTAAGACTACCATGATACAAATGCAAAACCTCCAGCATGCAGAACAAGGAGGCGATCTTGGGAATCAGAGCCTCCTTTCTCATGAAGTTACAAGAAGATGCTCCAGCCTTTGCACTAGGATTAACACAAGTGTGCTTTTCGAGCACCCAAGGTCAAGCAGTCCCCTGCAAGTCCTGTCTAGCTGCATTCTCCAGTTCTGAGTCTGGACTCCTCACAGGTACCCTCCATCCCTGGATTTACTCTCAATCCTCATAGATGACTCCAGGTTCCACTTATCTTCCCCACTCTGCCAGGCTTCTCATTCCACCAATCAGTTAAATGCAAATGTTTAAACAAGAGCAACTTTTAGAAAGGAATCATCTCTGAAAAGATTTTAAAGGTCAATGCCTATTATAGGAACATTTTGTTGAGAGAAAAAGAAATTACCAATTCAGTTTCCCCTGGACAGCAATTTAAAATGCTGGCTATCCAAAATATCTTTCCAAAGAAAATGCTAAGAAGGAAAAATAATAAGTGTTCTTACAAGTTTATTTGATGGGATCTCTTGAGAGCATGTTAATTTTAGCCAGATCAACCTGAATAGAGTAGAATACAGCTGGAATACTTTATAGCTATATGCAACTAAACATTCTCAAAGACCTTTTTAAGGTGAAGTGCAATAAGGGTTATTTATATTCTGAAATATATATATTTCACATAATTAAGTTATATTACATCATATCTAAAGTGCTTTTTCTGTCTTGTTTTGAGACAGGGATTCTTTCTGTAGCATCTCTCTTTGTATCCCATGTTGGCCATGATTTTTGTAACCCAGGCTAGCCTCAAACTCATGACAATCCTTTTTCAGCTTCTTGAGTGTTGGGGTTGCAGACATGAGCTACTACATCTGGCTCTAAAGTACAGTTTTGCTGTAATACTGCATGACTTTCCATATACTTTTATTATTATTATTCAAAATTATTAAAGACTCAGGCTAACCTTTAACTTTTAACCATATGCTATTTTATTCTCTCATCAGAGACACAACTCATGACTGTTAAATTCTTTTCATAGAGAATTATGTTGCCCAGAATTTTTCATGAAGCTAAGGAGCAGGTAAGAGCACTTTCAGTCCAAGTGTGAAAGCCTGACAGGGCCTTATTTGCCCTGAGTTCAATTCCCCAAGCACTCACATAAACTACTGGACATGACCATATGTGCCTGTAATCCCAGACATGTGAGGAGAGGATTTGGAGAAACCCTGGATATCACTGGTCAGCCAGTCTAAAAATGGCAGCTCCAGGGGCTGGGGAGATGGCTCAAGAGTTAAGGCAAAGACCTGAGTTCAATTTCCCAAGTAAAGCCAGATGTACAAGGTGGTGTGTACATCTGGAGTTTGTTTGTAGTGGCTCGAGACCCTGTGTGTCCATTCTCTCTTCTGGGTCCGTGGGTTACTTAGGGGGTTGCAGCGCGCATCAACTCCCCATTCACCCACGGGAGCTGGGTGAGCAGCGGCTTGGAATAGCCGTGAGCCGAACGAGAGATGAGACCCTCGGGAGAACGCAGCAGTGGGCAGATCTCAAAACTTTATTTTCACATCCAGCCTTATATCCAATCTAGGGATGTGTTGCATTGCCTTATCTCTTACACAAAGGGGGCTCAGTAAACAGGAACACAGCTATGAAAACTCAGGCAGCAGGAGTAAAACCTATTAGCACTTGTAAACAGGATTTAGGGCCTTCAGCCATCCCATGCCTCCTGGGAGCACAGGCGTGTTAGGAACAAAGGCATGAGCTACCATGCTCTCATCCGGATGCATATTAAAGCTTAGCTCTCAGATATGCAGCCAGGCTGGGTCTGTGAGAGAATGGTGATGTTAGCAGAGGAAATAAAACCTTATTGTTTGTTATTTGCAGTTAGAATAAGTTAGGCTTTGATCTGCTTATCTTATCTTGTGGCCTGCCTAGGGGC
>PVHP010024613.1:0-26280 GCA_004024765.1 Zapus hudsonius | reverse complement strand
ATCCAGGGGGGATCAAAGCACTCAGGCCCCTTCCTTCAAAAAGTCCACATTCTTCCTGTTGTTCTAATGCAGACCAGCTGGCCCAATCTCAGTGGTTGTAATCTCTCAAACAATTGCAGGTGAACGGGCAGCAGTTTCGACCCAAAGATCTTCTTTCTGTGCCATCTCCATCTGCTCACACCAGTCCATCTTTACGTAACACAACCCTGCACAGGTTTCCAGGACACAGGCAGACAGAATGCAGCAGGCCTCTCTTGCAAACTGCTTCTGGCACAGTCCTGGCCAAGTTCTTTCTCACCCTCGTAAGCCAAACCTCACAGTCCATAGTTCTCAATACATTCAGGTCTTTCAACTCTGACCAGAATGATCCATAAGCTGTACTCACAACACTGCGAGGCATCTCTTAGGCCGAGAGTTCAAATCCTTCCACATTCCTCCTGTAGATCACTTCCAGAAAACCAAAGCCACAAGATCAGGGTTTCAGCAGCAACAGATGACCCCACATCCTGGTACCAAAAGTGTTGCGGTCAACTTTCTAGTTGCTGCTCAGAAAGAACCCAAACAAAAGCGGCTTGTAGAGGAATGGGTTTATTTGGCTTACGGACTCGAGGGAAGACTCCATTCTGGCAGGGAAAACGATGGCATGAGCAGAGGGCTGGACATCACCCCTGCCACAGCACTGCAAACAGCGGCAGGAAGGTGTGCCAAACACTGGCAAGGGGAAGCTGGCTTATAACCCCCATAAGCCAGCCCCCAACAACACAGCTTCATCGAGGTTGTAAAACCCAAACTGCCATCAGCTGAGGATCGATCTATCAGAACACATTCAATTGTTTGTGGGGGACACCTGGATCAAACCATGACAAAGTGAAATATAACAAAGGGGCACAATCTATGGCCTCACTAATTATGCTTTATTATAGAAGTCAGGATTTCTTCTTTCCCTTCCCTCCTGTTGCAATCAGCTTTCTAGTTGCTGCGCAGAAAGAACCCAAACAAAAGCGGCTTGTGGAGGAATGGGTTTATTTGGCTTATGGACTCGAGGGGAGACTCCATTCTGGCAGGGAAAACGATGGCATGAGCAGAGGGCTGGACATCACCTCTGCCACAGCACTGCAAACAGCGGCAGGAAGGTGTGCCAAACACTGGCAAGGGGAAGCTGGCTTACAGCCCCATAAGCCCGCCCCTGACAACACAGCTTCATAGAGGTTGTAAAACCCAAACTGCCATCAGCTGAGGATCGATCTATCAGAAAACATTCATTTGTTTGTGGGGGACACCTGGATCAAACCATGACACCTCCCCTTCCTTTTTGATTTTCTTCCTTCCTTTCTTCCTCCTTTTCTCCCCACCCATCATTCTTCTCCCCTTCTCTCTTGAAGTTGTGAGAAACCTTGAAAGATCGAGAGAACTTTTACTGTGACCCTCACCTCCAAGTTTAAGATGCTCTCTCTTCTTCCCCAAGAACAATCCCTGATCTTCTGAGAACCATCTGGGCCAGTTACTCTCTGAAAACAACTGAACTTCACCTTCCTACAAAGATAACATGCTATTTAAGTCTATCCACTTTCTCTCTTCTTGTGATTTTTCTTGAGAGATTGTCCATGCCTGACATTTTTTAATTTGTTTATGCAAATTAGCTGTTCATATTGCCTTTCTTCCATAATATAAACTGTGTCTTAGTATACTAGTTACACACATACCACATTCGTATGTAGACATAAGCATACAATGATCTAAATGTCTTAAACTTTAACATAAAAGAACTGTTTTACCTTAATTTTCCATTTAATCATTGTGATAAAGGAGAGTTTAGGTAGGATAGGGTAGGAAAACTGGAGTGGAAAGAAAGGTATTTCCAAGTAGTAAGATAACATATCAGTTCAATTCTCTAAGATAGGAAATATAGAAATAGGATCCCATTTATATAAAATGTGAGTGTCTCTCCTCGGAGATACTTAAATGTAGACACAAATAGCATGATTATGGTGTGAAGCTTAGGAGTTCTATCCATCAGAGATTAGAAACCATCAAAAGATGGACCTTGAACAGTTTCGTATAGGGAAATACAATTATATAGATTAGCGTTAGAAATTAATCATTAGCATAGCCCAAGAAATGTTAGGTAATACCACACCACATAGATAGGCATGATTTCACACCTAACCTCAGTGTTTTCATCAGACATCTTCCCATGGACATAGTGAATCCACTGTAACAAAGAACATATATGAACAGACCTTCAACATGTCAGTGGTAGTTTGAATTAGGTGTCCCCATAAACTCATGTGTTGTGAAAGCTTGATCTCCAGCTGATGGCAGATGGGGAGGTGGAGCTTTTCTAGAGGAGGTGTGTCACTGGGGGTGGACCTTGAGGTATATTAACCCCCTGTCTGCCAGTGTCATTTTCATGCTACGGTGTTCCACCAGCTGTGGCAGATACGATGTCCAGCCTCTCTCTGTTCATGCCCTCCTTTGGCAGCCATCATGGAGCTTCCCCTTGAGTCTATAAACCCAAATGAACAACTTTCCCCCATAAGCTGCTTTTGGTCAGGTGCTTTGTCCCAGCAGTGTGACAGTCACTGCCCCCATGCTTAATCAGTAACTGTCTGCTCCTATAAGTTAGCAAGGCTCTCTGATTGGTGTATTTCCACAACTGAGTGGTTAGTGTTCACTTCAGGATTTGTGAAATGCTCATAGATGCACCTTTTTCTAAGTGATGGACCTATAACTACTAACTCCACATGACTATGCCCAATGTTTTCACTTGCTACTCAACCACCTTCACCTACTAGAAGACATTAGCAAACCTTAAACCTTTTAGTTATGCTTAAAAAGACTAGACTAGCTGGGCATGGTGGCACACACCTTTAATCCCAGCATTCAGGAGGCAGAGGTAGGAGAATCGCTGTGAGTTTGGGGACACCCTGAGACTACATATTCAATTCCAATTCAGCCTGGGCTAGAGTGAGACCGTACCTCGAAAAAAACTAAAAAAAAAAAAAAGAAAGAAAGAAAGAAAAAGAAAAGACTAGACTTTGCTTTTGAACACTCTAGAAACTCTGATAAATAATCCAATTAATTTACTTATCAATTTTGTAATTCCACCTGTTCCCAAGCCAGGATTTCACTGGCCTGTTTGAAGAACTCTGCTTGCTGTTCCAGTCTCTCTACTCACGCCTCATCATTTGGGCCCTTGATCCTCCAATTGCTTCCTGTTCAGAGCTTGGGGCTACGTCAAGAACTCATTTTATTGATTTTTTTTCTCTTAGAAACATTTTTAAGCTAAATTTCTCAAACTCTATTTTGAATTTTGGCCCCTTACATAAAGTTAAACTAAAAAAAATACAAAAAAAAAAAAAAACCAATCAAATGCCTCTTATATTGAAGTCCTACTGTTTGGTGAATGTGCTCCGACCAACCTTTGGTGATGTTCATTTCTGGGAGCAGATAGAGCCCCCTAAGGCTAAAGGTTATGGCAGTGCAGAAATCTACCTAAATCTACCTTTCAGACTGCAATAATGTGGGTTATCTAATATGAGTTGATTATAACAGTTTTGTTTACATGCTATAACATTATTTAGTTTTAAAAATTCATTCATGTGTTGATTTTTTTCAGATTATCAATGCAAAATAATTTCACAGATTTGTGTACTTTTTCTGTAGATTGCTTTTATCTTCAGTTCACTTCAGAAAGCTTCATCAAATAAATCTACGTGTTAATTCAGACATTCGTTTCTACACAGACCTAATTCAGATAGTGGTCAAAGAATTTCCCCAATTTAATATGGTTTGGTTTCTAATTCTTATGTAACATGTACATGTATTTCATCCAAAATTCTGCTTCCTTAACAGGTTCATTTTCATTCTGTATGGCCAACCTAAGGAGGGAGAAAAGCCAGAATTATATTTTAGACTTCCCCAACTGTCAGTTTTGTACTGAAACAAGCTTGTCATTGCTGCCCCTCAGAAGGAAAGCCGCCGCTCACATAGAAAGAATCTTCCTCTTGGAAGTTTCTGCATCTTCAAGGATTGTTTTGAAATGTTGACGTAGCATATAAGTAAAAAAATCCTTGAGGCAGATTAAATGCATATATAAATTTATAATAGCCCACTGGCTCCAGTTGGCAGAGCTATAGCTTTAGGATAAGTGGCAAAACACTTTCAAGAGAAGATTGGACTCCTTTCTGTCTTTCTGCCAAGTCCTCCCCATTGGATCTCACATGCTGGCTAATACATATGCTTGTTTGCTAGGCTTCCAGGACATGGTCTGCCCTGAGGCCCGAGGTGGGGACTGTCGGTGAAGGCCTGACTACATTCCCAACGTGCACAGGTTTGTCTTCTGCAGGGTTTCTAACATGTCTCTTGTTGCACACATGCACACAGTGACGTTAGTTAAATGGGTGTCCTGAAGCTTAGTTCCCATCCTGTGATACCAAATATGAAATACATTGCACAGTTTCACACAAAAAAATGTTGGGAAATGTTTCTTACACATTGTTTAGAAATAAGAAATAAAGGAATAAATTCCCACTTCATCACTTCTTTTGATCTTTTATAATTCATATTGTACAGCGACTTCTTAGAACAAACCTCTTTTGATGTAAAGAAAATGTCTATATTGACTCCCTTCTAGATTAATGAACAATTAGAACTCTCCACTTTCCTACTAGTTTTTCTTACATTCTAAGAACACCCATGTTCTCATTGTTTATTTTTCACTGCTACTAAATATTCCATTCTATAAATATAAAATAATGTATGCATTTATTTTTCTGCCTATGAGTAATTGGGTTGCTTAGACTTCCTAGGGAAATGGAATTTTCTGCATGATTTTTTGCAGCCCTAAACATTTACTTCTATTATTTATAAATTGCAAGTAGATGGGTTATGTTTAGGTTAAGCTTTCATAGCTACCACTACTTTTCTACTTAAATTATGGACTTTGATAATTTATAGACTTTTGAAGAAATATCTTTAATTCATACTCACCCTAACAGGATGTTTTGCATTTTAAAATCAAGGTTTTTCTTCTTGGGATACAGTGCCGTTTCATGTGTCTTAAATTTTTATGAAGCTGAAGAAAAGTGATTCTTACCAACTTTTCCTCACTTGCTCAATTCTTGGTATCAATTTAATTAAGTGAATGTTAAACATTTTGCTTAATTTTTGGTCATTATTTTTCATCATTGATTAGTTGGAGATCTAACTAAGCCTTTAACAATTTTGCTCTATTGAGCAAAAAATGTTTTTTTAATTATCTTTCAACCTAATCTGGAATATGTCTCTTAAAATAACCTATGATACTTAAGATACTTAATGTGGGGGCTGTAGGAATTCAACTTGAAAAATCACCCCAAAATTGCATTGACATCCTTCCTGAACTGACCAAGAGAAACAGAAATGATGTCTGTTGCCTATGCTTCCAGGATTCCGGCACGAAAGCACTGCCATTTGAACTGTGCTCTAATGACAAGCTGGATGTTTGCATGAAAGCCAGTATGTTCTTACACTGCCTTTTGAGACAGTAGTAATCAGTCTGTCATCAGTGTCATGCTGCAATCAGGCTTTGACAAGGTTTGCAAATAACGTGAAAGGAATTGCTCATCCCTGAACAGTGCAGATCAAAACCAGAGCTGCACAAAGCTCAGTGGGCCGGGCGTCAGCTCCAGGCTGAGGGACTTGCAGCAGCAAAGCAGCAGCAGAATAGCAAGCCCTCCCTCTTTCAAAGATGGCTCTGAGCAAAGCTTTGCTCAGCTCCCGATCCTGCAAATTCACTATTCAAAGCAATAGTTTGGACACCTGAAACGCCCAGGCTGGTTGGAAGCACCATTTGTATTGTGCCTGTGGATGGTTGGCAAAGCAACCACATGCCATTCTTAGTACCTTTTGTGCTCTCAGCTCATAGGCAGGCAGGATAGGATGTAGCTCTCTCTCTCTCTCTCTCTCTCTCTCTCTCTCTCTCTCTCTCTCTCTCTCTCTCTCTCTCTGGAGGAGGAGGAGGAGGAATTTGTGGGCATATGGATGGAGACACCAATTACTTTCTTATTCTCTCCTCTGCTCCTCCTCAAAGTTCTCACTCAGATAGGGACAAAATGTGCTTTATTTGTCCACCTCTGTTCCCACCATTTACAAATTCCAAGTCTTAAGAAACTAGTTAATAGATACTTTAAAAACAAGATCCTTCCCCATCACATGGGAACAGTTCTGCTCAGATTTTCAATGCACTTTTGCACTTCATGTTTGCATAAGTAGCTGGACAGTCATTTCCCATATGGGCTTAAACATTCAGGAAATATGTCTAAGACGTGAGCACAGATGTGAGTACAGATTTTATTAATTTGTTGACTTGATCTTAGCATACTTGAGGGAAGAGTTTAATTTGGTTATCTTGATGTTCCTCAAAAGGATTTGTGAGGATCAGGAGTTATTCCTGAAACATTAAGTCCTTCAAAGTTAATGTCAGCAAAAGAATAAAGCATACCCATCAGCATACCTCACAAAAAAAATCCACATTCCAAAAAGAAAGTATTTATAAAACATATTTAAGAAACTATTTTAGTGCTGGAGAGATTGCTCAGTGGTTAAAGTGCTTGCTTGCATGCCTAACATCTCCAGTGCCCACATAAAGCCAGATGCACAAGGAGGTACATGCATCTGGAGTTTGTTTATAGTGGCTAGAGACCCTAGTGTGACCATTCTTCTCTCTTGCTCTCTCTCTCTCTCTCCAAATATACATATATGCATACATATATATATACATATATAATTAGAACTCTCGACTTTGCTATTGGTTTTTCTTAACTTCTAAGATCACCCATGTTCACGTTATATATATATATACATATATATATATATATATATGTATATATCCTTTCTTTCAGCTCACAAATAATTAAAGTATTTAAAAAGGAAATGTTCACAGAATTACATCCTGTTGTATGACCTTTGCCTGGGGTTATGTAAACAAATGTCTACTTATCCCCAAGGGGACAGTGACATCAGATCAAAGAAACGATTCCACCCATCCAGTGAGCTGACTGAGGTGACTTAGGAACAAGGAGGATTCAGAGCTGTATCAACAAAACGTCCACCTGACATAGCAACAAGTCAGTGAAGACCTCCATGTAGGCAACTAGGCTGGGTTGGTATCTCTCTTCTCAGCAGCCCTTGCTCCTTATATCACCTCCAAGAGGGAGCATGTGAATCTTGTAAGTTTCAGCAACTTCCTGGGGCTTATGAGGATGTTTACTTCTTGAATCTTTTATACTTCTTGAGCCTTAAGAGCTTTGAAACTTCCTGAGTCTAAGCCAGCCTAGGTTTCAACTTGGAATTTCCAACCAGAAGAAAATCTATCAATTTTGAGGATATTTCACAGCCATTTGAGACTACAGGCCATATAGTCTTAACAATAAATGCTCATTTTTCTTTTTAAAATAAATATTCAATAAAGTCTGTATTTCAAAAATACATGTGTAGTCTACTAGCTTTGGGCTCAGTACCATGCTGAATATTATGAGACATAATCATAATGCAGAGGAATTAATCCTTATTTTTGAGATGCACGTGCACACAAACACAGAACATTAAGAAAGTGTGTAATTCGAGCTCGGAAACGAGATAAGCGCCGCTTAGGTCTTTTATATCCACACCTTGGTCACATTTATTTGCCCTCTCTATCTCTTCCAGTCTTCTGAGTTTCTCTATTACTATGTAATAAAACCCATGCGTCCAAATCCATGATTGCAAGAAATTCAGACTCCATTGCTACAGCTTCCAAGATGCCCAAAAAGTAGGCTGTACATCTATATCTAGGCTATTGCAGCTAATTAATTTTGACTATTTGGGGCTCTCTACCAATGTCTGTCCATCCTATCAATGGTGGTCTTTGTTGATCCTGTTTTATAGAATGAATTTCACTTCAAAACCTGCATCCATAGCTACACATAGGCTTTCCTCCAACAGTTCACTAGAGATAGTACATGGTTTAGCACAGCTATCTCTATATGCATGGTGATGAGAGATAAGATGACTTTTAGATATTTACATTCATTGACATGGGGTTCTATGGTGTTCACTGTTATTTTTACTGGGCTTATTGGCTCCTGAGCTGCCAGTAGATTCTCTGCTCTCAACCCCTCTTCTGAAGCTTGGGTGTCGTTGTGACTACAAACGCCGGCCAAAGTCTCTAGCTCTCGAGCTTTTATTTTCTTTTGTATTTGTGTTGTGTGTACTTGTATATCTACGCATGTGCGCTCGGTGCACTGGACTGCATTGGCAGGAAGAGAATGTGGAATGTCCTCTCCATCACTTCTTCTCCCATTCTTACTGGAGACAGTCTCCTCCTGATCCTTACTGATTCCAGAGCTTGCCATTGTTTTTTCTACAAGTTCCGCAAGATTGAGGTTACAGACATGTGTGATCACATCCAGATATTTGTAGGTTCTAGGGTTGAAACTCCAGGAATCTTTCAGGCCTCTTTGTGTCATTGTACTTGTGAAGGAAATGCTCTTAAACATTGAGCTATCTCTCAGGCCAACCTCTAGCCTTTTCCATGGGTGCTGGGGATCCAAACTTGGGTACTCATGCTGGCATGAGAAGCAACATGTCATCCCCTGAGCCATCTTTCCAGTCCCAATCATGCCTTCTCTTAATGTATTCCAAGAGCCTCTGTCTACAGCAGGAATCTAAGACTCCTCTCTCTCTCAACTACTAAATCTCTATCCCCTTTTCTCCTGTTTCTTCCATGTAAGTCTCCAAACCAGTGAATATGGTGACACATCAGAAAATATGACACTGCTCAGAATGAAGCCAGATGTATAGATAGATAGATAGATAGATAGATAGATAGATAGATAGATAGATAGATATAGAAGATATAGATATATGATTGTCAGAGTCCTTCAAATTCTCTCAAATCAAACAGAATATGCCCTGGCCTTCATTGGATCTATAAATCTGATGCCCTGCAGAGGAAAACAAGAATATATTTCTGCATTTCTAACAATCTAATATGATTATTAAGGCTGGGCAGACCTTGAGACAAGCAAGAATTCTTTACACAAGTCTTTATTGTTCAAATGGGAAGAATGTCTAGAGCACTTGTTGAATCCTGCATTAGAAGGTGCTGAGACTCACCCAGGTTTGAAAGTCATTCAAATGTATTCAGGTGGATACCTGAATATTTGAAATACTGATATCTATTTGCAACTGCTGAGATAATTTACTCATCATGCAATCTAATAATTTCTGTGGAAATGTTTCAATATCATCCATTTTAATATTAAATCCCAATGCTTAATTGATAATTTTAAAAAAAAATAATTTGAGTTATTTAAAACTTTTGGTATACCATTTTAACCAAAAAGATTTATTGTTTCCTTAGGCAATATGGAGGGCTGTAAATAATTATTCTTTCCTATTACTAAGAATCATATTTGCCTCTCTTCACATGAAAATTTTGAAAAAAGCTATACTTACAATTGTGATTAGAACACCCTGGTTTATGGACATCAAAACTCTGATTTTTATAGATATGGTAAAGAAGCCATGAGAAAATCAAATTCTATAATATCAAATAAAAGTCACCTTTAGCATCGTACCTTTCCAGTTCAATTCAAATAGATCAGCAAGCTCCCCAACGCCCTTAAAGAATGACCAGCTGTATTAGGAGACTCAGAAGTAATTAGGCACACGATCAAGGACACATTCTGTGGCCGTCCTGTCCTCACATCCTTCTTCAAAGTCATTTTCTGAATTCAATATTTGCCGAATGCATGGGAAGATGCAGAGCTGGGAGTGGGTGACAATGATGGACTTGAAAGACACATTGACCTTCACGTAAACTACAGAGTAACACAGAAAATGATGGCCACGGACATGACATAAATAAATATATAATAAAGTAATTGCACATGTTTTGTGTAAGAACGGAGAAACAGTTTTGTGCTTAGATAAAATGAAATGTAAATATTCTTAACTACATGAAAAATGTCTTCACGTAAAAAAAAGATATGTCAAGAAAAATAACAAGTGACATTGTTCAACTATCTTACTGATAAAAATGTAAACATTTGATAACATAGAAGCAAGGAAAGGAGCATTTTAATAGTGACCACATATGAATTCATTTTGGATGTAGGAAAAGTTTTCAGTGTCTCAATTGATAAAAATAACTTTTGATTCAAGTTGTAAATAGGAATACAGTCCATTAATTTGTTATCTTTTGAAAAATTGGTCTTATATGTGTGTTAATCGCAATTTTCATTTTAGTGAGAAAAGATTTGGAAAAAACTAAACATCCTTCAATAAGAAAGGAGACTTTAATGAATTATACTTCACATACAAAATAAAATCCAGTGCAGACCTAACACAGAGTGAAGCATTGCTTTTTGTTATTTTTCTTAATAATATGGTCTTATCCACAGCGTAGTGCTAAATCAAAACAGTGAAGATTGTACTGTTTGTACAATATGTAAAAGAAATATAAACACTTGTTATTATGTGTTCAAGAAAATCTTTTTAAAAATATTTTATTTATTTAGTTAGTTAGTTAGTTAGTTAGTTAGTTAGTTAGTTAGTTAGTTAGTTGCAAGCAGAGAGATGCAGAGAGAGAATATGTTGTACCAGGGCCTCTAGCCACTGCAAATGAACTCCAAATGCATGTGCCACCTTGTGCATCTGGCTTTTCCATGGATACTGGGGAATTGAGCCCTGGTCCTTAGGCTTTGCAGAAAAGCACTTCAACCTCTGCGCTATTCTCCAGCCCCAAAATAACCTTTGAAAAAACTAGAGAAAGACTTTTCAGCGCAAGTACTACCTTTTGTTCTTTTCAAATTTTAAATTATGTAAATATATTATTTTTTAAACATTTAATTCTAAATAAATTTAATGCATTTATATTTAATATTTAAGATATACTCTTAGGTAAACATAAAATTTCCCAGTTGCATATATTGTGAGATTCTCATGATCACCTTCATAAGCTGTAGGTTTTAAGAATAAAGTTCTTGAAAAATTCATTGATTATGGCAGATTCAATTTTAAAAATTACATATCAGAACCTTCTAGGTTCAAGTTACTGTGCTAGTGACATATCTCTTGAGAAATAAAATTAAAATAAAGACCTGTACACAAAGTAGTCCAGATTAATGGAGATCAGGTATCTTAATATTAAAGGTAAGTCATGACAAACATCATTAGCAAGAACAAAGTTTTCTATAACAATAAAAATTCTTTCAGACTACCCCAAAAATATCGTTCTTATATAATTTCTTAAAAGTAACTAGTCTCTTATTTGTAAACTATAGCTAATGTTGTGCAAATACGTAAAGCATTATGTGGTATATCCTTCATGTATTACTGGTATATCAGATAAAACTATTTTGTAAAAAAAATAGTTTTATTGACTCACGAAGTGGGAGAGAGAGGGAGAATGGTATACTAGGCTCTCTTGTCACTGGAAACAAATCCCACATGCATACTCTACTTTGTGCATCTGGCTTTATGTGGGTACTAGGGAACTGAACCCAGGCAGACAGACTTTTTGAGAAAGTAACATTAACCAGTGATCCATCTTCCCAGTCACAGAGAAAACTATTTTTAAAAGCTTATTTTCAATGTGACCCTAAAGAACCCTGCATTAAATACATATTTCATGTACTTAGTGTTTACTTATTTGCTATAGGTATTTATTAGACAAAATATTCTTCCATTCATACATTTGATATGCTTTCAGAAATCAAATAGAACAGAATGCAAACATCCATGCTATTAGGTAAATTAAGTATTTAAGAATGATAATTAGCCAGGTAGAGTGTTGTATGTTTATAAGTCCAGTATTTGGAAGGCTGAAGGAGAATTGTGAATTCCATGCCAATCTGTACTACATAGCAAGATCTTGTTAAAAACTAATAAACAAAAAAGCAAAATAAAATGAAATTCACTTCTCACCTGTCTTGTTTATTTTCTACAATATACTATTTCATTTCCTACTCATAATTTTATTAAATTATTTTCCATGCACAGTGGTGCATGGGAAAAGCACATATATTTTGATATTGTTTAAATATGCATAAGCTTGAGACTGATGAAAAGTCTATAATATTCTGCAAAATGAAAGAGAAAAATCAGTTCTGAATATTCAAACTTGAAATGCAAAGTTAAAAATCTGAATGTCATAAATGAGATACAGTAGCAATCATATATGCTGAGATATGTTTGGTTCTCTCTCTCTTCAGGAGTGGACCCAAATTTGTGGAGCATACCAGGCCTGGGAGGGGATAGCCAAAGAGCAAGAATAGCAATGATACACAAGCAACCCTTGGTCCAGGCCTGGAAAGCATCTGCTCAATGGAAAGTTCTTGAATCATAGCTTCCTTGCTTTGCAACTGACTTCCTCTGCTTCTCAGCAAACCAATTTCCCTGAACCTCATTCTCTGATTAAGTCTGAACACTTGCTTGTAATGGAAGAAAGCTACAAATCTCAATAGATATATAGGTAATTAAAAGAAGTTTTCCATTTCACTACTTATAATACACCACCCATTTATTAGATTTTTCTCCACTTGAAAAAGTAAAATTAAATCTGTCACTTTAGATTCAATAGATCAGACCAAAAATCATTCTCTCAGAGACCAGGTCATCATGCAAGGAAATTCCCATACTGTTCTTTTAGCCTGTGAAAAGTCAACAATGATTTCATTCATTCCTCACAAGTCAATTATAAGGAACAATTAATTCTTCCAACACTGTATATCTATTTGTATAATTGAATGTAGTTTTTCTCTTAGAATTCTCTTCTGTTCAGTTTTGGCTGCAGAAACCAGTTGAATTTTCCTCCTGTTAAGAAAAAGGCAAACATTTTGAAGTCATCTCCATTTCATTATACCAGGGGGTAGAAACCAGCTTTGGCTAATTCTGGTAACCAAGTTCTCTGACTCTCAAAACAAGGAAAACGAAGGGGAAGAGAGGAGGCAGAAATTCTGAGAAGCATCCCCTGGTTATTGTTGCTAGGGCAACTGATACTTGGCGTCATCCAGATAGTTATCGTCTGTCACACTTGGGGTATAATTCACCGGCAGGCAACACATTTGACTGATCTGAAAAAAAATAATGGGGGAAGGGTGCAGATTCATGTCAATAAATGGCAGGATTTAAAGATCTGTAAAGAGAACTCATGCAAAATATTTTCAAAGAGGAGGGAAGATGGGCATAAGAAAAATGATGCATTTTTGTGAACTTAAGTGTCTCTGTTAAATATTGCAACATTACTGTTTATATCACACAAATGCATCCCTACTAGTTCCCAACAATTGTCAAATGAGCAACTTCCTTTTGCATGAATCCTGTCTTCTTTCATAAAATAGTCTTTTACAGTATGACCTCAGACTAAATGCAAAAATTTATATGTCATTTCCATTTTCACACTCCTGAAGAGAGGAAAGAATACTATACATTTTTGTATGTCCAGATTATCTGACTTAGAAACCGCTTGGCTTTATTATAAGAAGAGAATTGATATTTATCACTGAAGTAATCATTGGCAAAATATCCCTGAGTCCTGAAATACATATTCATTTTATAGAGTCAAGGTGTCTGCTAATAACTGTCCATCTTAATATTATTGAAAAGTTATTATATATGGATATACATTTTTAAAAGAGATACCACTGCTTAAATCAAATAACAAGTTCATTTGGGGATGAAACTGTGAATAAGGAGAAGAAATTTTAAACAAATTACAAAGAATGAATATAGAAATTATAATATATTGAAGAGGAAGGTATAATAATTAGAAAAATCAATTGGTGATAAAAGTATAACTATAAGCTCTTTCTGTTTTTATTACCTATCAACATTACTGTATGAACAATTTGTGTTTTGGTCCCATTCCCTTTGTGTTATTCTCAAATATCCCCTCTTCCCTGTCCCATTCCACTGAGAGTCCTCCTCAGACGAATGATTGGTATTCACCACGGGGTTATGAATGCTAAACCATCTCTCCAGCTGTCTCTCGTCCTTCAAGTAGCTAATGTCCCTTAGTGAAAACCAAATGGATACTTTCATATAACCAAGATAATGAAGTAGATACCAAAATAAATACTGCCTTAAATATTAGATTTAACTTTACATTTTGTTTTGACCAAATCAGCCCCACCAGAGTACTGTCTGATGTGTTGTTTAAAATGGAATTTTGTAAACAAAACATTCAGTGCTTGGACATCAGGAAAGGAACAGTGACTGGTATAACCCTAGTCATAATAGAACTATGAATTGTTTTTCATGTTTTCATTATTGTGGTGAAATAATTGTTTTTATTATGGGGAATAATTGTTTTTATTCACCCTCTGTGTGTCACTATGTTACATCCTTTGTACAGATTAACTCATTTAATGCTCACTTTAGAAGCCACTGAATTAAATTGTCCCTAGTGTATCTATGATATAATAAGGAACATCAGAATTATGTAAAAAGTTCCATTTGCATGACAATGAAATGGCAGTCCCAGAACAGAACCTTCTCTTTTGACATCTAGTGTCCTGTGCTATGAAAATGTGGTTGGATGTCCATCCTTCACTTGAGCCTACATTTTTTTCTCTGAAGGATGTCTGTGAATGTGGGATGTCACTCTCCCATCTAGCCCCACATTTCATGTTGTAGTCAGCCACATGTTGCTGGGATGAATCTCTAAACCAGACACAATTTTGGGGAGGAAAGTATTTATTGAAGCAACAGACCCAGGGGAAGTTAAGGAAAAAGGCTGGCTTCCTTTTATAAAAGCAAGCAGAGAGAGAAACCCACCACCAGCACCTCAAGCAAGCAATCACATTGTAACTCACAAAAATGCAGAACTGCCAGACAGGGGTTCTGGCTTTTCTTTTGCATATCTATCCCTAGTATTTTGCATCCAATTTAGAAAGGGTGTCATGACCCCAGGAGGGCAGGCCAAAGTGACACTTCCTCCAGCCAGAAGGCTGAAGACAATTCACAATTATAATAAATTCTATTGGAGGACATTTACACAAAACTACCACATTTCATATGACAGGTGCTTCTGTTTGTCTTTCTTTTGTGACTTTGTTTCTCATTCCACATCTCTTTCAAGTGTTAATTATGTTTAACCCTGTCTGAAAAGCTCAACTAAATATCTGTATCAACTGATTTCTCATTGCTTGGAAAAAGTACCCAATCAGAACAACTTAGAAGTGGAGTTCATTTCAACACAGGGTTTGAAATTTTGGTTGAGGCCTATCATGGCAAGGGAAGATCAGCAAGAGCAGGAAAAGAGCATCAACTAGAGAGAGAGAGAGCAAACAGGGTTGAGCAATAACACCTCAAAGTTAGCCCTCACTGACACACTTCCCAAAGCAAGGCTCCATCTCCCAAAAATTCTACCACCTTCCTAAAGAGTGTGAACTGTAGATCAAGTATTTAAACATATGCGTCTAGGGGGCCACTTTACATTCAAACAACCACATTCTATCCCTGGCCTCATAAGACTTGTGACCATTTCATGATAGCAAATGTATTCAATATAACTTTAAAAGTCTAATAATTTTTATCTGTCTCGGCATGATTCAGATGTCTGATATTTCAAGCACTCTCTTAATTGTGAGCCTTGTAAAATCAAAACACTAGTTACACACTTCTAAAAAAAATAATGGCACAAAATAGGCATTACCATTCCAAAGGGAGGAAAGGAGGCATAAGAGAGACCTAAGAAACCTTGGAAACCATCAGGAAAAACATCAAATCCTGTGGCTTTGTGTCCGGTAGCAGGGCTTCTGATGAAATTCTCTGGGTTCCGAAGAGCCTCACACCTCCAGCCATGCTGCCTGTAGCTTTTTTCCTGAGCAGAAACCTCCCTAGTCCACCGTGTTTCTTGGTAGATGCTCCATGCTCCTGGAATCTCTAATGGCCTGAAAGTCCCCATTGAAACCTTGGGTTCAGACAGAGGCCTCCAAGGACCTCTTTGCAAGGACTTTAATCTTGCCTCACATTGCTTAGGTTCAAGGCCTCTTTGCAACCATGGTGCAATTCTCCTACATCTTGAATTTTTCATTCTTCTAAAACCAGAATCATGTGGGCAATGCTTACAAGTTCTGCTATCTGACCTTGAATCACAGCTGTAGCAGCCTCTGTATGCTGACCTTGAGGAGTGGAGACCTCCTTCTGCATTCTACCTTCAGGTCTTCTCTTTTCAAAGCATTTATAGCTGAAGGAGCTGTGGTTTCTAGGCCTGGTACTTTAAAATTACTTACATTTCTTTCATTTTGTCTTGAGTAAAACCTTACCATTTGCTCAAAGATGGCTGCTTTATTATCTTTGTCCCTAATCTTTGTGGCAGTCATGTAGAGAGGTGGTAATAAAAGGGATTTAGAGATCAAGGATCTATCAAGATCAAGCAGGATGGGGGAAGAAAGCAGCCAAATGCATTCACTCATCCTTGTCAAGTTTTATTCATGGACAAGAATATAATCTCTGTGGCAATGATTTTAGAGAAACAAAGACTGTGGTTGTTGTGGTCAGCTTTCTAGTTGCTGCACAGAAAGAACCCAAGCAAAAGCGGCTTGTGGAGGAATGGGTTTATTTGGCTTATGGACTCAAGGGGAGACTCCATCCTGGCAGGGAAAATGATGGCATGAGCAGAGGGGTGGACATCACCTCCGCCACAGCACTGAAAACAGCAGCAGGAAGGTGTGCCAAACACTGGCAAGGGGAAGCTGGCTTATAACCCCCATAAGCCCACCCCAACAACACAGCTCTAGTGAGGTTCTAATTCCTGAATTGCCATCAGCTGAGGATCGATCTATCAGAACACATTAATTTGTTTGTGGGGGACACCTGGATCAGACCATGACAGTGGTCACACTTCATCACAGAGGACATGAATAGAGGCAATCTGTGCACACATGAGGCAATGTGCATTACCCAATGTGTCCATTTCTTCTTTGCAAACTATACCTGTAAACTTTATGAAGTCAAGTGTCCTGTTGTATCTAGCCTAAGACCTTTTAATATGTTTATGTCCAAAAATCCCAATGATATATATGTAAAGGAAAAATGAAATAATGAAAGTTTTAGGAAAATGGACAGACAGGGAAAAAATTACACTAAGCAAGGTCACACAGGCTTGGGAAGACAAATGCTATGTGTTTTCTCTCATGAGGTTCCTCACTTGGAACAGCTGGAATTGATTGTAAATGGAATAAGCGTCAGGAGTATTGACAGAGAACTAGAATTATACGAGAAGAAAGGGGGAATAGGGAGGGACGGGAGGAGGATTTGCTCAACTAGCAAGAGGAGGGACAGAATGCAGGGTGTGGGAGGGTCTAGAAAGAGGGGGGAGGAGCACAGGGGTGTGAATGAATAAAACCAATGACAACATGATCCAGCACTATAAAACCTTTTCCCAGAGAACAAGCTAAGAGAGAGGGGTGGAGACCATCTAGGCATAAAGGAGCTGTCAAGGATAGAAAGTTTAACCCTAAAACCATGGGCACTGACTGGTGAATCCCAGTGCCAGAACTGGGTTACACCTAACAGTGAGCTGTTGGATGAGGTGACCCATGAAGTCCCACACACAATGCAGGTCTTTTCCATTGCACTTGATTACCTGCCAGAACTAAATGGTAAGACCCTATAGCTAAAGGTACCACAAGCTGTGAACAGAGGAAATGGAGAGACCACACTGGAACCTTAGAAGCAAGTTAACTCCTTGCTGGTTCATCTTTATGGTGATGGGGATAATGGTTGATAACAGCATGAACAAACAAGGGGCCATGCAAGCTACAAAATTAGCCAAACAAGATGTACACACCTGTGCACTAGTGGCACACAGGCTATGCAGGTAATCAATACTCTCTGATTGGATATGAGGCCCGCTCAGGGGAAAGATCTCATAAATGATACTGAGAACCAAGTCAGAAACCTATGGCTTATAAGGCCATAGACTCCAGAGAGAAGCTCCAGCTGGTCTTTGGCCAAGAAAAGTGACTACACCCATCAAGATATCTCTTAACCCAAATGAAACCTATGAGAAAGTGAGATAAACAAGAGACCTATCACCACAGTAAGTCAGATAACCCATGAAAGGACAATGGAGACAGACACCAACGATACATAACACAACACAAAGCAGAAGTCCAGAAACTCTTAAGACCTTAACAATATAGCAGACTTAAAACTCACCCACCATAACTCAGGGAACTGAGTGGAAGAAGGGTTGGAAATGGTGTAAGAGCCACGATTGGAGGACAATATCCAGAGTCATGGCCCCCCTCAGCAACAACACACAAAGAAAAATAATCTGACTACCTCTTGTGCAATTCAAGACACCCTACCCCATGGACTGAGTATGCCCACCAAGAAGGGTCCCCAGCGGTTTGGGGACAGGGAGGAGGGAAATGGGGGTACCACCACAATATTTGCTCACACAATGTATCTAAATATTGACAATAAATATTTTATTTAAATATCTCTTAAGGGGGCAGAAATATTGTAAGAGCCATGGTGGGGGAGAATATCCAGAGACATTGCCCCCCTCAGCAACAACACATAAAGGGGGAAGAAAAAAAAAGAAAGAAAAACTGGCTACCTCTGGTGCAAGTTCATAACCCCCTGCCCTATGGACAGATCCGGTATGCGACCCAAGGAAGGACCCCAGTGGGTACGGGACAGAGAGGAGAGAAACAGGGACACCTTCACAAGATTTGCTCATACAATATATATACTTGTTCATAATAAAGATATTAAATAAAAAGTTAAAAATTTCTTAAATAACTAGGCTAATACCCTTGAATCCATGCTGTATTCACTCTTGGTTGGAGAATCTGCTTGGTTTTACAGAAATCAGGGAAAAGTGGGGAGAATCAAGATTCATCAATAGGACAAGAAAAGAAAACCAATGCCTAACACAAGAAGACCCACTTCCAGCACATCTGACAGGGCCCACAAGACATGACAGAGGAAGTGAAGATCTAAATGAGAGTCTCTCTCTCTCTCTCTCTCTCTCTCTCTCTCTCTCTCTCTCTCTCTCTCTCTCTCATAATATGATAACCAGCTTCAGAAAGATGGTGATAGACACTGATGCCATTCAGAATGCTTCAAAGTTGTCTTATAACACAAGGTTCAGGGAAAATTACAAAGGAGGAATAGAAAGATTGTAAGAGCCACAGGGTGGGAAGGAGCATCCTGTGTTATTGCTGCTAATTTATTAATTCATGACCCCACTGGGAACCCAAATAACCGCACTGATGAAAGTCTTCACTGTATTTGGGTGGGGAAAAAGAATATAAGAGTATCACCTGATTGGAAGAGGACCAGTACCTGATAGGGTCATGCAATAAAATTTATAACCAATTAAAAATAGTAGCAGGACTAGTGGGAAGGAAGAAAGGAAAAGAAGAGGTGGGGTGAGGAAAGACGGAGAGGGCAAGGTGACTATGGTCAAAACGCATTTTGTAAATACATAAAAATTGTCAATAAAAGTAAAAGAGGAACTATCTGAAAAGAAGGGACTCTGTGGAAGGGGCCTATAAGAGGGTGAAAGGGGGGATGGTGGAAGGGAGAATGATCATGATATAGTGTGTATATGTGTAGTTGTTGACAATAAAATAGAGTTATGGGTACAAAGAATCTGAACCAAAATTGGGCTCAAAAATCTAAAACTGAATACAAGCTGGAGTAGCATAAACAACGATGTCGTGAAGATGCAGCAGGTTCTCATTCTACTGTAGGAAAATCAAATCATCCCAGTTCTCCTGACAATGGTATAGCAAGTCATTGTTTCCAAGAATGTCTGCAAGAGTGAGCTTATTACAAGATCCATGGAGCATAGAAACCAGTCCCTTCTTTACCCAACCAGCACTGGCTTTACTACTTAAGACAGCCCAGACCTATTTTAGAAGGGTGGATTGGAAGGCCAGTCAGTGCTGACTTCCGTCGGTTAGTCGTGATTACTTGATGTCACCCCCCCCCACTACCATTGCATGGATTCTTTCTTTTCAGCTTCATGTATGCTCTACGAGGTATGTCTGCTTTCTTGTCAGAAGGCAACAATGGGGATTCTCATTTTCAGAGCAGTGAAGTCGTTCATAAAATTCTACTGCTGGGCCAGACCCTTTCATGTATTGCTCTATATTGGAGCGAAAGAAGCCTCAAAGTGCATTAATTTTTAAAAGTAATCTTGAAGCTTCTCTGTAATGCCCTCTACGACTTCTCTGAAATCTTTTTCAAAGTATTTTTTAGATTCCTCTCTTCATAACATATAGGATAGATTACTGTACCAGTCATCCATCAATGCCAAGAAACTAGACTGAGGTCTCAAAAAGGAAGCCGGATTTTTTTTTCTCATTTCTTCATGATTTTCACCCAGATTTGAGATTCTGTAAGCTCAGGGAACAATTGAAAGTTAACATCTCTGATCAGGAGAGAGTCATCATTCTTGATCCAGCAGGAACTGGTCGGGGCAGTGCATGTTCTCAGGAAGAGGACATCCTGAATGGGAGTGTTCTTCTGTCATAGTAGAGGCAGTATGTTCGCCTATAAGAATGAGTACTGCTTTCAAAGATGCAGGATGTGCTCTTGATTCACCAATGGTAGGTGCTTCTATGCTTTCAGCTGATAGGAATCACAGACCCAGAAACCAGGACTTGAAATCATTTCTTTCTGCCATTACTCTTCTAAAATCATGTCCCTAATCCTCTCACAGCAATCTCTTTCTGGCAAACCTAGTTATCCAAACCAACATGTCAAAATGGTGACCCAAAGTCGAGGTGACATTAAATGATCTTTCTAGATTGGGTGTGCTTATCACACATTAATGCTTTTTATACTACACTAAAGAGTACAGGCGTTTGTTATAGAAGCAGTTTAGGAAAAGGAAAGAGTTTCTTCTGTCTTACAGTTCCAAAGGGTAAGGAAAGTGTGGCAGGGCCACGAGCCAGTGCTATGTCTCATCAGCAAGGAGGAAGAAGAGAGGGAGGGAGAAAGCCAGCAGCAAGCAGGGCCAGGCTGTAGCCCTGAAGGCCTGACTCCAGTGACATACTTCCTCCAGCAAGGCTCCACCTCCCTTAGCTCTCCCAAACAGCAACATCTGCTGGGGAAAAAGTCCTGAAAGGCTGAAGCTATGATTGAAACCATCACACACTGTATTAAAATTATATCGCTGAAAGGAGGAGGAGGAGCTGGGCATGGTGGCAGGCACCTTTAATCAAAGCACTTGGGAGGCAGAGGTAAAATGATTGACATGAGTTTGAGACCACCCTGATACTACAACATGAATTCCATGACAACCCAGAAAAAATTTTTTTAAAAAAGTAAGAGGGAACATTATATATTAGGAAGCTCTTCATAAGCAACACATTGCAACATTTTTGGAAAGTCATAACCAAGGTATAAATTGATTATATTCACCATACAAATTAATATTGTGTTTTCTTTCTCCTATAAAATACCCCTTCCTCTTTTCGGTCAACAGGTTTGATGGAGATCCATTATACACTAGGCACTATAGTCTATTTTTTTAAATGTCTGCAATGTTATGGCATAGAGCTAGCTAGCTAATTTATAAGTTAGAACTTCATGCTTCTTTTTTTCATGTGTAAGAACATAAGGAAATTAATTTAGAAGAAAAAAATGTCAATTTTAGGGAATGCTTCCATCCATGGTAAATCAGGTAGAGAGGACACTTTGGTAAGGGATTGATCTCTAGCTCTTTGGAAATAAGAGGAAGCTTCAATTTTTCAATTCTTTCCAATACTCAAAAAAATTCATGGAAATACAAAACACAGCAAAATTTATTTAGAATAAAGTTTGTTTGCTTTGTTACTGTGTCTTATAGAATGTTCATTGCTGACAGTTTGATCATCTGAAACACTTGGTAATTATGAAGATTTTGAGCCCTCATTTTAGAGATTCTATTTTAGGAAGACTATGTCATCAGGTTCTTAAAATGTTATTGTGGAAATCTGGGTTGCAGAAATAAGTATACAAAAACTCTTTGAGGCAAAAGAGAAAAGTCTATATGAAAGATGATCATAGGCAAAAGCAGATGGCTGTGTGACTTCCCTGTTTCTAGTACTTACTTCTCCCTGTTAGTTCTATTAATTATGCCTTTACTATAGCATTGGGGACACATCGGTACTATTCCATAAAACACAAACATGGACAAAAATCCTCATCTTGCCTTTCACTTAACAAAGGAAAGCTAAAATTGTATTGGTGGGAGAACTGCTAAGAATCAAGGAAAAAGTAAAGGAAAGAAAACACAAAATTAGAGAAGGCTTAACTTAATGAAACACAGATTTCTGAGGCAAGAATAGTTAAATTGAAACCACAGGCTAACTGGTCCTATTTAATGACAATCAAACCAGACTTTCGCTCCATGTCCTCTAACACATTCTGTTGATTAGAGAGTCATCAGATGTTTTTGAAGGGGAAGGAGAACTACTTTAAATTTACAAATGACTCCTTAGGGAGGTTAAGTCTTTCATAAATTCAAATCAGATAAAGATAATTTTCCCTCCTAATGCAAAGCTGAACTAATGATAGGAGCTTAGGGAATAGACAGAAAATTTTGAAGCAAGAAACAGTGAAGGAAACAAGTCAAGTTTTAAGCAATTCTTTTACATGTCCAGCTGCAGGTCTGAAGGGCTGTAGTACTCATTACAAAAATTCCCTGTCTATTTTCAGCTGGGCATATTTTTAAAGCTCCAACTTTGAAAACTCTCCATCTATTCTCCTGGTTTTAAATTCTCTTTGCAAGGGCCTCTCTGAACAGCAACATAGTTGTCCAGCCTTGTGACTGCATGTAATTTACTCCTTTCATTTGGTTTCAGTTAACTTCTCAAATCTGGTCTCTTCCCTGACCTTGACCTAGACTCCAAAAATAGTGCACTGTAGGCTGGCCTGCATTCCTGGGGTTCCTCCTTGTCTGGAAGTTGACATCATATGCATTAGGGATGAAATATACAACTCTGGGTGAGCAGATGTACTTCCAGGGCACTGAGCATATAAGATGTATGTGGGATTTTAAGATGAGGAGAAAAAAGAGAAGAAAGTAGGAGACAGAATTCTGTGTGACCCTGGAAGCTACATGTGTAAAATGCATTTTGAATCCTTTTATTTTCTCTGATGTAAGGAACCAATCTGTTTTGACCTTAAAGAATTTTAATTTTCTAAGTCCTTGACACACCATTTTCCCATATGTGGAGTGTCTCTATCCCATTCCATCCCAAGGTCTAGCCCTTGACCTTCAGCTCTGTGGTAGTTTTGAGTAAATGTCCCCCAATAGAATTTATTATAGTTGTCATGGAGGAGGTTATCCAGTTGAGGGGGGAGGGGAGGGCAGTGGGGAATTGGGGATAACAACTCATTGTTTGCCCACTTAATGTTGTAACTCATTATGGACAATAAAAAAAATAACCAAAAAAACAGAATTTATTATAGTTGTGAATTGTCTTCAGCCTTCTGGCTGGAGGAAGTGTCACTTTGGCCTGGCCTCCTGGGGTCATACCACCCTTTCTAAATTGGATGCAAAATATTAGAGATAGAAAAGCAAAAGAAAAGCCAGAACCCCAGTCTGGCAGTTCTGCATTTTTGTGAATTACAATGTGCTTGCTTGCTTGTGGTGCTGGTGGTGGGTTTCTCTCTCTGCTTGCTTCTGTGAAAGGGAGCCATCCTTTTTTCTTAACTTCCCCTGGATTTATTAGTTCAATAAATACTTTCCTCCCCAAAATTGTGCCTGGTTTGGAGATTCATCCCAGTGGTGTGTGCCTGACTACAACAAGCTCCTTTCTGCATATTCATCTTTTTGAATATTTCTAGGTTCTGTCTCTATGGCTTTGACTTCTGACTCCATCATCAACACACCATGGTTTCTTAGATTTTTCTGTTTTCCTTGAAAATGAGCATCACGATTTGATTGGCCATAGCTACCTTCCTGTTGCTGAAAACAGTCTTTGGATGACTTCACATTCAAAGATTTCGCATTCAAAACCTTTACATCTGATGCACGTTTCCTTTCTCCAGCCTCTAGAGCACTCCATGAGTGGTTGGACATGCTCTTATGCCTTTCAGCTGAATTACAAGTAAGGATGCCTGCTTTATTAGTGACCAGGAAGCCCTGATTGTAAACTTCACTTCACGTTTGCTTAAACCTAGTGGTACTTTGAATAGTACCACCAATAACCTGATGCCTAATTCGCACAAATTGCCTCTGAGTCTGAATTATTTCATTTACTATAATGCCATCTAGGTTTGTATCATCACAATTGACTGAATTTGGGGGATGATAAAATTAGATGGTATTTCATTTCTATGCACAGCACACTTTTTCATCCATTTATCCAATACTGGACATTTTGGTTTTAGTATATGGTCTATTGTAATGCTTCAGGAAACATGGGATTGCAAAATTTCACTGCAGTACTGCTTTCAATTCCCATGAATACATATCCAGAAGTGAGATTTCTGCATCATAGGATAATTCCATTTCAGTGGTTTATTACTAGGAATCTGCATTGTGTTTTTAAAAATGACAATACCATCAGCATTGTGCAAGAGCTCTCTTCTCCCCACATCCTGGCCAATGTCTAGGACCCATCATGTTCCAAAGATTAGTAAATCTAACAGGTATGAAGCAATCACTCACTGTAATTCTAATTTGTATTCCCGTGATGATTAGAAATGTTTGATGTTTTTTAATTTATTTTTTGTAGTTTATTTTCTTTTTAGAAATGCCTCTTCACAGTGCTTTCCTGTAAGGGATGTTTTCTTATTTTAAGTTTCTTGTATTATTTGTGAATTAACACATTGAATCATGTATGGTTTACAAACAGTTTTTCCCAATACAAGATGTGTCTTTGCCCTACTAAGTTTTTTCTGTATGGGACAGAATCTTTTTTGTTGATACAATCCTCTGCTGTTCCTCTGGAATTTAAGGATTGCTTATTTCTGTGAAGAAAGACAATTCATTTTGATAGGGGTTTCATTTTGATAGGGGTTACCTATTGAATCAACAGGTAAATTTTAATATGGTAGTTTTATCTGTATTAATTCTTCAAATCCTTGAACACAATTTATCTCTGTTGTTATTTTTGTCTCTGTTAATTTCATTGATATTTTATAAGTTTTCATATTTAAAATTTTCACTTCCTTATTAAATATATTTTTACTTTTGATATTAATGAAATTGGATCTCTTTCCTATTTTTAAATATTTATTTTTTTAAAAAAAAAGAGAAAAGGCTTCCGGTTCATGATGGCGAACTAGAGGCCACGCAGTGTCCTCGGGGGAACAAAGGTTAGGGTTTTTAGCTGTGCTAGAGGCCGTGGAAACAAGCGATACCCAGGTCCTCATCTCCGGTAGCCTTCCAGCGACAGAGTCTTCTGACTGAAACCTGAATCTACCTCAAGGACGCATCGGAGGCAGTGAGTGCAAAAACGCCAGCTGGCAGTACCTGCGCCTGCCGGCTGAGCCGCTCCCTTCTCCGCGGCTCCGCGGCTTCCCCATCCGGGCACTTCCTGCTCCCGGGCCACCCCAGTTCCCTCCGAACTCGAGTCCGAGCCGCTCCCCCGCGGCTCCCAGGTCCGGATCCCGGGGCTTCCCCATCCGGGCTCTTCCCCCGGGCCACCCCAGTTCCCTCCGAACTCGAGTCCGAGCCGCTCCCCCGTGGCTCCCAGGTCCGGATCCCGGGGCTTCCCCATCCGGGCTCTTCCCCCGGGCCACCCCAGTTCCTTCCAAACTCGAGTTCGAGCCGCTCCCCCAAGGCTCCGGGGCCGGATACCGCGGCTTCCCCATCCGGGCACTTCCTGCTCCCGGGCCCCGGGCCACCCCAGTTCCCGCCGAACTCGAGTTCGAGCTGCTCCCCTGCGGCTCCAGATTCAGATCCTGCGGCTTCACCATCCGGGCAATACCTGCTCCCGGGCCCCGGGCCACCCCAGTTCCCGCCGAACTCAGGTTGGAGCTGCTCCAGTTCCCGCCGATCCCAGGTTCGAGACGCACCAGTTCCTGCCGACCCCGGGTTCGAGCCTCGCCAGTTCCCGCCGATACGGGGTTCGAGCCGCTCCTGTTCCCGCCGAACTCAGGTTGGAGCTGCTCCAGTTCCCGCCGATCCCGGGTTCGAGACGCACCAGTTCCTGCCGATCCCGGGTTCAAGCCGCGCCAGTTCCCGCCGATCCCGGGTTCGAGCCGCTCCTGTTCCCGCCAATCCCGAGCTCCACCTTCAGCCCCTCGTGGCAGATTCCTGGTACTTGGCGCCAACTGAGAGGCTTCCCT
>PVHP010024612.1:0-26266 GCA_004024765.1 Zapus hudsonius | reverse complement strand
AGTTTCCATGTTACACTGGAGGTAACAAGATGCACACTGCGCCTTCTAGACAGTAATTAAACTTTTGCTTATTCACTCAAAAGAGAGTAATTTAACACCATTAAAAATTCATTTAAGAAATCCATTTTTATTCATCCCATCTTGTTTCTAATCTTCTTCTGGTGACAGTGGTAGTTTAAAGAGTTTTTAATATGAGGATTTTTCAGGTGAAAAAATGCTTATTGAAATATGTGATTTAGCGAACATAAAAATCCTATCTAGGTAGTTTTAATGTAAGACACACCACAATTTAAAGACCTAATTAAGGAATAAATGTTACAGTTTTCAGTTATGTTGTAAATTATCTTGAAGGCACCCAGAGAATTCTTTTGTGAATAATTTACCATAGATTCTAAATTATATCAGGGATTTCTGGCTGCTGTACTAAAGATTATTTAGAAAGGTCAGAAAGAAACCAGTGTACCTAACGAATGCTGACAGTCAGCTTTAGCAAATTCCTGCTTTGCAGTCCTATCACAGGGGGGTGAGTTTATGTAAGCATTTATTCATTAGGATTCACTCTAGAGGTAGTCTTAAAGGGGCTCTGGAGGAAGGCTTGAGATTTCTGAAGATCATTTGTCATTTTTGTGTTACTGGAAATTAACCTCATTGTCTATGCAGTAAGACTTCAGACCCACCTGTCCAGAAGGTGCCAGTAAACATGAATATAAGGATCTCAGTACATTGAAAGGCAGTAAATATTTGAAGATGAGAAGACATGAAGTCACTCAGAAGTTTGCACCTCCCCCGAAATTAGTTCCCATGATGCAAAGGATTTCTAGACAGAGTGAAGAACGGGAACTGATATGAAGAATAGTGAGGAGAGAATGTGGACCTCTGTTTGATGCACACCGTTCTCTACAAAGTCAAAACTAAACCTCCTTGATCATGACAAATACTTAACACGCATATATGCATTAACAATGGAAATGCATAGGAAAAATTATGAACTTAGATTATGTTCACTATTTCTTCTATGACTCAACCAAACTCAATTTAAATAAAATCCATCCTAGAAATATTTCAACTTAAGTACAGACCATAAGAAATAGGTTGGTTGGCATTGTGCAATCTAGCTTTCCTGTCTGTGTAAGTCATGTAAGTGAATGTGGATTTCTGGTTCCAGATATCCGTATCACAATACTTCAGTGATGGCTCCCCTGCCAGGCCTGGCCTGTGGTGCACAGGCTACTGGAGCATAAAAATCAGCACGGCTTGCTCCACCTGAGCTGTCAGTCAAAGCTGGCCTCCCGGGTACGATGAGGACATCCATCATGCAGAACGAACATTCGAGCACTTCGCAATAAACACTGACAGAAGAGTTGGCATGGAAGAAGCTAGATTATCAGGCCACATGGATACAGATGCTATATCAGAGGTAGCATCACTAATGCCATGGAATGGCAGAATAACCTTTTCCTAAAGGTGAAAATTAGCATTATGTTTCATACACAGACGAAAAAGCGATTGAGATGGGAATGAACGATGCGTGACCACAAGGTTTTGATTATCAACCCAAAGAAACAGGACTGTGGACCTGGAGTGCCCCCTGCTTCCCCACACCCGCACAGTACCATTCCAAAACCAGAAACTAGGCCCTGCTGAAGCTCTCTTCAAAAACCAACTAGGAATTTGGGAGAAAATTAAATAGCAAATTTCCGAAGTTGGATAATTGTGCTACATTTGACTTATTTAATATTTCATAGGCATTCCAATAGGAAATTAAAATGTGGTGGCTTTAAATAATGAGTCAAGAGGAAAAGTCTCTCAGTCCTACAACTTAGATCTCATTAGTACAAAAGCAAGAGAGACATTAAAGCCAGCATCCTCTGCTAAGCTCGCAGACTCATTATCATGGAGAGAACTTTTCCTCCAGCAATGTTAAACTGCTACCCCCAAACGGTGCTCCAAACAGGTGCCAGTTAAGGCTGAATAACTGCTTAAGATAGATTGCAGTTTGGAGAGTAATACTAATTAGGTTCCTTGTTAAAACACAGTTTTAGCATAGTTTTCTGTGGGTCACAGACTATCGTGTAAATAGAACAGAAATGCCATAAGAGTAAATCAATTACAGACCTATTCTGGGTTGGTTGCTATGGCTCCCCAAAATTCATAGGTTGAAATGCTGAATCTCAGTCCCTCAGAATGTGGCTTTATTTGGAGGAAGGAGCTCCTCAGACTTTATTGAGTTAGGGGCTGGAGAGATGGTCCAGTGGTTAAAGGTGCTTGTTTGCAAGGCCTGATGGCCTAGGTTTGATTCCCCAGTACCCACACCCACATAAATCTGGATACACAAAGTGGCACGGACATCTGGAGATCGTTTGCAGTGGCAGGAGGCCTGGGCATGGCCATTCTCTATTCTCTCTCTTTCATATATATATAAAATGTAGCATATATATATATATATATATGGTGTGTATGTGTGTGTAACTAAATCCATGACATGATAATTGAGTTAAACTGAGGTCATCCAGGGGGACTTAAATCCAGTCTACCAATGGTCTTACAAGAAGGAACATGTAGACACAGACACTTAGGGAAGACAATATGAAGTCATAAGAGGAAAGGCACTGCAAGGCAATGACTGGGACCAGGAACACATCTTCCTCACAGCCCTCCAAAGGAACCAATGCCGATGACACCTTCACACCAAAATGTAAAACAATACCCCTCTGTCCTGCAGGCCCCTCAGCTGTCAGCAGACTAAGAAAGGTCTGAACATTTAGGCTTAAAATACACCCATTCAATCAACCAGGGCCTTTGAAATAGCAACATACAAGCTACACTTAAAGCAGCTTAACAGATTTTTTGATCATTCTTTATGATGCTCAGAATTCTGTAAAGACCAGTCACAGTTGCTCATGGAGTCACCTGTCCTTTTACACACATGTCCCTCACCTGAGCACCCCCAGGTGGTGGGAAAGACTGCCACAACCTTGGATGAGCCATTTTGGCTCCATTCTTTTGAGTGAAGTCCTGAGGGGAATGGTTTTTAGAAGTACAATATTGTGTGGGCTCCTTTGAATGACTTTCAAAAAATTGATCTCAATTTTCCCAGAACACCCTCCTCCCAACCAAGGCTATCTGAGCTTGTGTTCCTATGATGCCTCATACATACCTCTGTTAAAGGTAGCTACAAATAACGACATATCCTTAATTCAACCCCCTGCCTCTCAACTGAATAATAATTGCTTTTCTTAAGCATTCCCTCTTTTGTATAGCAAAATAATCTTATTGAGCCCAGTGTCCCAAGAGCCTAACATTGCATTTCTGTTATCCACCTTAAAATCAATAGGTAATAAAGGAATCAAAGAATGAAGGAATGACCAACTGAATCTGGTTCATTCAACTAACACCATTGCTACACATTTCTGTAACCTTTGCAAAACTCTGGTGATGAAATCTTCAACTATGTTACCCAATGACATATTTGTTAAATTATTGCTTGATTTTTGTTCAAAAATAACAATTTTCTCTGCAGACAAATGTGAGAGCTATTTTTAGTACAAATATAAAGGTGATATAATTCAATGTGTTTCCCTTTTTTTGCCTTAATTGCCAGAAAACTTAAAATTTTAACTTCAATGGTAGTAATTGGACTGTCTCAAGTCCTGGTAATGGTTATACTACTTCTCCTAGATGGCCCATTTTTTACCTCGAACTCTTCTACTATGTGTGATTGATCTTCTAAAGATTTTTATTATAAACAATTACATATTTGTAAGTAGGTGAAAATGGGGGCAAAACCGAAACCTCAAGAATACTTGTTTCTTCCACCTTCAGCCCCTCCCAGTATGACAGCCCCATAAAAGACAGAGAACACCTCTATAATTGAGCCATAAAGACTCATAACAACCTGTCTGAATGCCTGAGCCTTGCTCAGTTTTGTTCTGATGCTATATGCGTGAATCCAAAGGTCCCACTCAAATAATTCTGACTGAATATTACAGCCATCCATACAGTTCATCTGCAGAGATGAAGTTCCATCCATGCTTGGAATGTGGTCCCTTCCTTATCAGCTAGAATCCACAGGCAGTAAAAATTCATTTTCATTCATGTCATGTGGAATTTTAAGTGCTAGGTGCTAATTCAGGTGGACAAACTGGATAAACTCAAAGGACACTAGAGCAGTGCTGCCTAGCTACATTCTAAGATCTCACAAAGTCTCTGCTGAAGCATTGCTAGACCCTCAATGAAGTTGGTCTCTGAAGTCACACAGTGGCAGCCTGCATCGTTTATTCCCAAGCACCTTTGGGAATTTGAATGTACACTGGGGCTTAGAAGTTGCCAATGTGAAGCCGGAGTTAGAGGTCAGAGATGGAGATAAGATTTGTAGTCTTCTCCTTGGCAGGGGATTGTCTCTCAACATATTAAAAAATAAAAATAACCTTTTAAAAATTAAATTGTGTGTTTCTGAAACGGAAATGAAATTGATTACTAAAATCTGAACAGAAGGGATACAATTGAGGCTGAAGAGAGAGTTGGTAAAAAGTCAAGCAAAAGTGAGGACCTGAGTTCAATTCTCAGAGCTTGCAATTCCAGCACTGGAGAAGAGGAGACAGGTGGATCCCTGGGACTAGCTAGCAAGCCAGTCAAGCCTGAGTGACAAGCACCAGGACAATCAGAATCCCTGTCTCAAAAGGCAGGCAGTGTTTCTGAGAAAGGACACCTGGCCTCTACACATATCTACATACATGTATACCTGCACACACACAAACACACTGTGAAGTGCATTCCCAAAAGGTAACTGCACCTGAATGGAACATCATCCTACAAGGGTGACAGGTAGATTAAAATGTCAGTGATTGGGGAGATATTGAGGAATGTTGCAAGTCTACCGCCAAATGACTTTGGGACTATCTTAGTTCCTATAAGAGCCACTTATCACCCACAGTGTGTGTGACCTAACATCTGGAGAGTACTAGGTAAGTCCTTTTGGAAAGTACAAAAGACACTGTAGGTCCACCGACCTGAAATCTAAGCTGCCCTCAGATAGATCTGCAGCCTACAACAGAGATCTCTCCAAGTTGCTGTAGCCCACCTACCTTGGTTTATGACCTTGATCTGTTCTGGAATTGTTAACAGCCTGAAACATGAAATCTGAGTAACCTAAATCTGTGTTCCTGGGCCATGCTTGCTCATATTTGACTCCAGAATAAACTGTTATTTATTCCTCTTGAGGTGAAAGATGTGTTTTCTTTTTCCATTATCAAAACATAAATATAATAAAAAGGGGGAGAATGTGAGATAGTTAATCATTTTGTAAAGGATTTTATGTCTTTGTGAAGGATTAACTTAACCATTTCTTCAAATACCAGGCACTCCCAGGTAGTGGCTTAATTGATTTGCAGACCTATCTGTCTCAGTGTGAACAGAAGGGATAAAATTGAGGCTGAAGAGAGAGTTGGTAAAATGTCAAGCAAGCATGAGGACCTGAGTTCTGTTCTCAGAGCTTGACCTTTGCAAAGTCACTTGCATCTCTCTAGGTTTCACATTTCTAAGGTATGTATGGAGAGAAGGGGACTGAAGAAGCTTTTCTGGTATCACACAGAGAAGTGACCTGGATTTTTATCCTGGCTCCAAGGACTGTCACCTGGGGAAGGTTATTTAACCTCACAGTTCCTCATTTTCACCAGCTATAAATTGAGATTATCAGTACTGTTGCAGTCAGCTTTCTTGTTGCTGCGCAGAAAGAACCCAAACAAAAGTGGCTTGTAGAGGAATGGGTTTATTTGGCTTACGGACTTGAGGGGAGACTCCATTCTGGCAGGGAAAACGATGGCATGAGCAGAGGGCTGGACATCACCTCCGCCACAGCACTGCAAACAGCGGCAGGAAGGTGTGCCAAACACTGGCAAGGGGAAGCTGGCTTATAACCCCCATAAGCCCACCCCCAACAACACAGCTCTAGTGAGGTTCTAATTCCCGAACTGCCATCAGCTGAGGATCGATCTATCAGAACACAGTCAATTGTTTGTGGGGGACACCTGTATCAAACCATGACAAGTACTGAATACTTAATAGAGTTACTAGGTTACATTAGTTAATACAGCTATAATACAGATAAAAACATTTAGTTCTGAGCACCCAGATGCACTATTAAGGCATCAACTTACATCTTATTATTATTACCCCAAAAGATGCTCAGGGCTCATATGTTCGAATTTGGTAAACCTCGTGCATTTAGTGACCATTTGATGACAGCACTCAGTAGAACTTGTTTTGGGGAGAGCTGAACTACAAAACTACTCTGCCTTCTTTAAACTCATATGTAATATGATCCATCTCTGTGCCTTCCAGGGACTGAAACACTATTATCCATAGGTAAAATCCACCCTGCCATCTTCAATGAAAATGTATTGAAATACAGCCACACACATATATCTACATATTGTCTATACTAAATTTTCCAAAACCACAACAGATATGAAGGGTTGACAAAGAATCCACATGCCTACAAAGCCTAAAATACATCCTGACTACCTCTTTACAGAAAAAAAAAATTTTGTTGATCTCCACCTTTGAAGTATAATAAGTTGGGAATCCATCTCTGACATATAGTAACTTAACCATCAAGGCCAATTTTATTTCAGAAATGGGCATTTCCTTTCCATATTCCCAGCTAGCTATAAAGAGAAAAACAATCATTGAATGTGGAGGGGTAAAGAAGGAGAGAGAAGGCTGTGGATGCCTTGGGATGCCAAGATAGAGTGAGGTTCTCAAAAGACCCTCAGATGGAGATGGAAAAAAAAGCAGTTATTAGAACAAAGGTGGGTGAAGGCCCAACTTTGGTTAAAGAGGCTTCTCACCCCATAGTCTACTCATACTATCTCCAAAATACTTTATTCCTTTATAACCTCTACTATGAATCTAGTACAATTCTAGAAAACTGTTTTGTTATGTTATTTGATTCTTGTAGGGTAACAGTTATTACTCTCGTGTCATAGATGAATGCACACCTAAGCAAGTTCTCCATATCCAATCCGAACTTGAACTTGTAGTCAAATTGTATTTTACAAGATTCAGATCTTCCATTGGGCCTCAAGTGAAAGTCTTCAGTTTCAGCATAGCTGTTACATTCCTCAATACAGTGAAATGATACAGAAAGTTCTGAAGACCAGGATTTCCTATGCCTTGTGCTAGACAATAGCTTATCATCTGAGGACAAAGCTTCATGCTTTCAACCATATAATAATCTACTGCTCTCAGCATGTGTAGATCTAGGAAGTGTGGGGATGTACAATGGAGAGGCAAGGTGAAGGAAGGAGTCAGCCAGCATCCTGTGTAGATAACAACTCCCATGAAATTTATCCCACCAAGAAAGATAAAGTAGGGGATGCGTTCAGTATGAATACAAACGCAGGCAGCTATTGAGGAAGAGACAAAATGCGCTGTTGGAAACTGGCAGCTGTGAACCTTATCTCTTGTGTTCCGTTGCTACTCAGCTTTTCTTTGCCAAATGTAAATTAGAAGAAATATAATTTAGTGTTTAGAAAATATGCCTAATTTACCACCAAAGTTACACAAATTGTCATGAAGTAAGGAATTCGACGTCAGCTTTTTAAAATGATGGTGATTAAGTAGACTACAATAAACTTCCAGTGTTCCTGTCCTTTTGTTATTTGCGGCGCCCTGATGAAAAGTAATTATACTTTGGCGAGTTTTCCTCTTAGATGTAATTTGGACCACTTATCTGAGATGCTCAGAAGGGAGCTGCTTTGATGACTAAGAGGGAACACCTGCTACAATCAATGTACAGGAAGCTGGTCCTGAGGGCCTGTTTTTCTGTTCACAAAGCATAGCAACCTGAAGCACTGAACGTTGTGTTAATAAAATGCATTCTACAACCTGAATCTTCATTTAAAAGAAGCTAGGCAGCTCATGCATGGTAGACCACTTCACAGAAGTGAAAAATGAATGGCCAAGAATATGAAATAGCCAAAAGAGAAAATACTGACATATACTGACATCCAAGCCTATTGGCCAACACGCCATCAATAATAATGCCCTTTGCATGGTGACACATACCTGTACTACCAGCGCTTGGGAAAGTGGATGTAAGGAGAATCAGAAGTTCAAGGACTGCATGGACTACATGAGACCTTATATAATATAATCAAAAGAAAGAAAGAAAGAAACAATACCCATTGACTACTTAGGTGCTTTTAACAAAATCTTATAAATTGCAACTCTGTAATTTTATCAAACGGGTCAAAGATCAGTGTATATTTCATTGGCTCCAACACATAATTTGTGTGTGTATGAAAATTCCGTCTACTCTCTGTTCACTGGCATTTGTGGCTCATAAAACGAGGATGGTCCCAATGCATTATTAAAACACTAACTGATTCCATTTCCTGACCTGGATTTAAAAAGCCTTGATATGTTTTTCAGAGACTACTTGTTCCTTTAACACCTATATAAAAGCAGTGCAGGCATGGCCTGGCTCTCCATCACGTTCTCACAAATATCAGAAAGCCTCTTCATAAACAAAACCACGTGCCCTCACTGCATCCTTGAGATTAACAGAAGTACAATACCAAAGATATAAAACATAAATTTGATGGATCTACTGAAAATCAGTTAATGGATTGAAAAGTAATTTGCTTTTCTCTGGCATTTCTTTCTTTTTTCTTTTTTTTTTTTATTTGCTGTTATTGTGAATCCAATTTTCTGATGGAAAAATGTTGAAGGAAAATGTTGCAAATTGTTTTGGTTATTTTTTCCTTATGATACATCAGGATATGCACATGCTATCGATTTTAAAGCATTTATGGGGCAGAGCATATGCACTTTAAAGACTTTTTATTGAAATGTAATATACATTAAAAGTGCCCTATTATGATGATTTTTAAAAAAAACTGGATATAGTCATATGGCAGTACTTGAATTCAGAAGCAAGGCTCTCACAGCCTCAGGAAGACTCCTGTCACACTCATTTCTAATGACTAAAGGGATAATAACTCCCCTTATATGTGAAAGCACACATTAGCTTTGCTTATTTGCCTGGGTTCATGAACTTCCGTGGCCTTGCTTCATCTACAAGCAGAAACACACACACAGAGACATGGGGTAATCAGAATAATCCATCCAGAAGAGCAGTCTAGACTTTTCATCAAAGTACTTCCTTCCACAGGACTGCCTGCAGCCTGCAAAGCCTTGCTAATAACCAGTGGGGAGAGAAATCGAGGTGACAGCCGACCTCTTTTGCACATTAAAGTAACATCAGACTGCTTTAAACCAAAGGATGAAAAGATATTCTCCCTGAGCTTCTTCATCTATCCCAGATCGTTGGTCTTTCTCCCACTGACTTCTATCAGGTCCTCGTCTAGGAAAGAAGTTTAAACACAGGAAAGGGAAGTAAGATAGAAGAGACACCATAATCAGGCCTTCAGCCAGCTGTCACAGCATACCAACTGTTAGATATTAGTTAAGATTCTCCAGAGAAAAAGAAATAAATGTGAAAGAGACGCATCTCAAAGAATGATTTCAGAGACTGGCCAGTCCTACCCTGGGCAGGGAAGGTCAAGAAACTAAAGACCTAGAATGGAGTTGGTATAATTCCCTCTTCTTCTAGGTAGGCCAGTCTTTTCTCTTAAAGTCCACCTACAGTTGGAGGGTAATATATTTTTAACTCAAAGTCAACTGATTTAAATCCCATTGTCATATTGAAAAAAGATACCAGTGAGGCTGGGATGAAGCTTGTTCTCCCAAAGGTGTGTTGGAGGTTTGGTACTCTGCTGGATGTGGCCATGTGGGAACCACTGAAACCTTGAAGAGGGGGACTTAGCGGGAGGTCCATAGGTCACTGGGGATGCTGCCTTTGGAAGGAATTAAGATAGTCCTCAGGGGACTGGAGACAGTTAGGGTGACTGCACCCCCACAAGTCAGAGCAGAAATGTCCTTTCCGTCTTCACTTTGCCAGAAATTAGAAAGAAAAAAAAATCTGGCTTCTCCTTCTCTCTCTGCCTAACCTGCTCTTATACTGGAGCCCCTCCCTGGAGATGGAATGGAAGGTCTCCTGGCATTGTAGTTGGTCAAGCTTAACTTTGTGAGCCAGCTAGGCCAGACCAATCAGCAGTCTCTCTGGTTCAACAGGGGTGGAGGCAGGAACTCCCACGTTGAGTTTATAAAATACACCAGGGGAAGGCAAGTTGCTCTCTTCTTGGCTGGCCAGCTCAGGCGCCTCATCTCAGGCACTAGGCTGAGACAAGAGGAGACCCCTTCTCCACATGGCAGGAGCCCTCTGAACTTTCTCCTCTTGCCTTCTCTTAATCTAATAAAGTCTCTCTGAATTTTACCCTCTGGTCTGTGGATTTAATTTTTTAAGTTCATAAAACAAGGATCCAGGGTACCCTAAATTTTGTGGTTTGTTGGCTGTATTGGCAAAGAGCCTCAAAATTCTCTTCTCAGACCCTTTCACAGTTGTTTCAAGAGAGTGGTTATGAAACCCTCTCTGGCTTCGTATACTGAGATGTGATCCCTTCTTCCTTACAGGCTTCCACCACCATGCCCTCTAATCAGGTGACACAGTTAGGTGGGAAGCCCTTATCCAAGCCTGTGCTACACTGCTCGGACTTTCATCCTCTAAAACCATGAGAAAAATATAGAATTTTCCTTTATAAAGTTGGTCAGTTTCAGATATCTCATGATGGTAGTGAAAAGCTAACACAAATACCTTCTCAGAAATATCTGGGTATCATGGCTGAGCCAAGCGAACATAAAATTAACCATCAAAGGTATGTATCAGATGCTTTCTCCTAGGGGTTTTTCTGACTTAGTCTTGACTTGTTTAATTTACAGATTGCTACTAAAATGAGCAGTCATAGAGCGTAACCACCTAAGATAAGCAGATTTGCTTGAATTTCTTTATCCCTAACTGTGCTAATCTAGGAACTCACACTGTGTTTGTCAATACATTGATGCTCCTTTGAAGTGTAAGTGTTGTCCATTTCTAGAATCACAGACTATGCAGACTATCCTGATGCTATAGTAAAGCGAGCTGGCAGAGAACCATCACAGGGTCCCCACAGCAGCATCCAAAAAACAACAACCCTCTATGATGCTGAAATTTTTCTTAATTTTAGGTAATGCAAAAAAAATTTTATGGGGCTGGAGAAATGGCTCAGTGATTAAGGCACTTGAAAAGTCTGATGGTCTGGGGTCAATTCCCTAGTACCCAGGTAAAGCCAGGTGCACAAAGTGGTTCATAGGTCAGGAGTTTGCTGCAGCGGCAAGAGGCCCTGACACACCCACACTCACTCTCTCCTTGCAAATAAATAAATAAGAATATTTTTAGAAAGGTTTTTATCTGCTATATTCAGAGTCCAGTGGAAAGTCCCAGTTGCCTACAGAGCTTTACAAAGTCTGGTCAGTTTACCACACTTGACCCAGATTCTAAATCACTTCTAATTTTTTCAGCAAGAGTACCGTGAGTGATCTGCTCACTCACATCACTTTCTGGTTATGTCAAGGAAAGGAAAACACAACAGTTGACTTGTACAGGTAATTTCATAATGGGTTATTAAGTTGCTAATGTAAACTTAAAATGAATTTATGCTTAGTTTGAGTCTTAAATTCCAATGCAGTTGCTTTTTAAGGATCTTGATGTTTTCACTAATATATTTATGCTTCCAGAGTCCCTCTGTTTCATATTTTAAAAATTGGACTTTTGCCACCAGTAAAGGTATCTGTGCATATATATGTGTGTGTGTGTATATATATATTTCCTGTTGTAACTGTCAGTTTCTTTGTGGGGGACATTCTTTTTAATCTTGAATTATTTTCACACCCCAAGACTGTATGATGTGGTTTGAGTAAATGTGAGTGCGTGTGCGTATACTTGCATTTCCTACGCACAAGCAAGCACACACCACAGTATGTTAGCAATGGAGCAAACCCAGACTTTTAGAAATCCCAGAAACAGAGTATCCCAAATAGCAATATTTTACTATAAAATGAAAGCAAAATTGGCTTTCTCAGTGGCCATCATGATATCCTATCATAGCTATTTCATTATCTAAACATCTCTTAGGGTGCAACTGGAAACTGTGCAAGGATGTGGTGAAGTGAAAACCCACTGTTAAGCATGTATCTCACAGGTAGCTTCTATGACAAAAGAAAAGAAGACAATGCAAAGAACCGTCTAGAGCTGTAGAAGACATACTCCGACAAGATTCAAAGGCAAGGAAGATATGTCTTCTCACTTGAAAAAGCACACTAGTGGGGCTTTGTGAGAGAGGTCAGTGGATAAAGTGCTTGCCACCCAGAGCCCATGTCAAAGTCAAAAGCTTTGATAGGTTTCTGTAATCCCAATGCACCTATGGTGAGAAGAAGGGGTGGACACAGGAGAAATTCCCAGAAGCTCACAAAGGGAACAGTCACCAACAACCAGACATCCTGCCTCAGACAAGGTGTAAGGTGAGGGATTACTTGAAAATTTACCTCCATCCTCCATACATGCACCACGAAGACATGCTCATCCACACACACAAATATGTATACATGCACACGCATACACACGAAAAATGAATCAAAAAATTTATAAGAACACTAATCTATCACTTCTCGGCCTTTTGGCTAAGATCAAGTGTAGAACACTAATCTACCAAGCCTCTAAAATAATATTTGAAATATAGAAGTCATAAGATATTTTTAAATTTACAAAACAAAATGACTTCAAAACACAGTAATAATGCTCAAAGGACTCAAATGAATGAGGAGCATGTTTTATGAGGATGAGGATGTTGCATCTTAGGTTTTAGAGCTCCTGAAAGTTTTAAAAAAGAATCTCTTGGGGGCTTGCCTAAAAAAAAAAACTTTTTGGTTGATAGTTTTACTGAAATACTCTTCAGGAGACCAAAACACGTACTGAGAAAAAAATCAGGAGGAAAAACATTGGCATTTACTAATTTGTAAATTATTTTCAAGTCAATGTACAGGTACATACACTTATAAAGCAGAAAATAAGCTGTTGTTTGTGTTCCAAATATCCTTTGTGGTGACGTTTTTATTGACTATCTCTATGTGTTTGATTGAAAATAATGAGAGCTTGAGCTAAGTTCTATTTGTATGATTTGACAAGGAAATGTCCAGAGCAAATGCAGACATCGAGTAACATGTCAAAGGGTAGAAAAGGTAAGTTAAAAGTTGAATTTGGGACTGGAGAGATGGTTCAGTGGTTACAGAGCACTCCAGGAACAAGCAGGAGGCCATGAGGAGGACTGAGAGACTGCTCAAGTTTGATCCCTGGAACCCGCCCAACCAGTGAGGTATGGCTACACAAGTCCATAACCCCAGTCTTGTAGGGCAGCAGCGATGTAAGAATCACCAGGGATTGTGCAAAAACAGCAAGTTCTGGGATCAGTAAGAAACTCCTGCTCAAATAAGAAAATGTGGGAAAACAATGGAGCATGACATTCAATGTTTGACTCCAGTCACCATAGGCAAATGAAGCCATCTGAAGGTGAACGCATGGGGACATATAAATGCTTACACACACACACACACACACACACACACACACACACAGAGAGAGAGAGAGAGAGAGAGAGAGAGAGAGAGAGAGAGAGAGAGAATAAAAAGTTTAGTTTTCAAAAGTCTGTAATGATGGTAATGAGAAAAGCCACAGAAACTCAACAAATTTCACTGGGGAAAAATATCTCAGAATGTAGCCAGAAAAAAAGGGGTGTGTGTGTGTGTGTGTGTGTGTGTGTGTGTGTGTGTTTACTAAATTTAAGTCTTCTTCTTTGCCCCCTCATTTTCATTTCTGAAAATTAGTATTTGTTTTTATTATACTTTTTATGAGACAGTATGATACATAGATCAACATCCTTAACATCAAACCTTCCTGGGCTTGAATCCCAGTCTTGCAAACTTATGGTTATAAAAGTATGGTTAATGGATTTAACTTATTAATGATGTTTCCTCATCATTAAAATGGGGGCACTAAATGCTGAAAGACTTAAATGAATTCATGCAAGTAATTGCCTAGCTCCCTACCTAGTCTTAGCAGTCAATAAAATTTAATTTCCTCTCTCACTAATAATGTGGGTGTTTTCTACTATCTTCAAGTGTTTTCTTGTTCCCAACTAAAAAAAGCAATGAAAACCTAACTAAAAATCAACATCTTGTATTTTTTATTTAGAATAACAATTTTTAGCATCTTAAAGTAAGTTCACTTCCAAGAAAAAAAGTGGCAATATAGACAGACACAGGCTAATAAAATTTCCTCCCCAATCCAAAATGACACGAAGCCAAAACAGTCATGAACATGTGTGAATGTATGATTAGAGCCACAACTAATAACCTTGTGCTACTAACTTCATAAGTGGTCCAACCGTAAAAGTATGTGAACAGCTCCTAAAGGTGTCTGTCTATTCCACAGCCATGGACAGGTACACTAAGTCCTGCTAAGTCCTCACGGAATGCTCTCCATTTCTCTGGTCAGTCAGAGCTGGGATATGTAGGCAACACAGACGGGGGCATTAATAAAGACCATCAAAACGAAAACATACCCTAGAAAAGTTACATGACAAAATATATCATTTGGCCTCAAAGGTAAGTAAAGAGTCAAAAACAAAGCCAGGCGTGGTGGCACATTCCTTTAATCCCAGCACTCGGGAGGCAGAGGTAGGAGGATTGCCATGAGTTCAAGGCCACCCTGAGACTATATAGTGAATTCCAGCTCAGCCTGGACTAGAGCGGGACCCTACCTCGAAAGACCAAAAAAAAAAAAATCATACATATTTTGGGCTGGAGAGATGGGTCAGCGGTGAAGGCACTTGCCTCCAGTGCCTAAGGCCCTAGGTTCAACTCCCCAGGACCCACATAAGCCCACAAGGTGATGGCCCTGGTACTCTCTCTCCGCTCTCTCTCTGCTTGAAAATGAATAAATAAAATAAAAAAGTCAAAAACAGCAGCTGAAGATCTCTAAAGGCAATTTAAATGTTCTATGCCCAACCAAACGATATGTGGTAGTTTGAATATGGAGTGTCCCCCATAGCCTCATGTGTTTGTGATGGAGCCTCATGCTTGATTCCCAGCTGGTGGAACCTTTGGGAGGTGAAGCCTTGCTGGAGGTGAGGTGTCACTGGGGGCAATCTTGATTGTTTATAAATCCAGCCCACTGGGTGTTCAGGGTTCACTCACTCTAGCTGTTAGCAACCAGTTAATGTGACAAGATGTGATGTCCGGTCTCTGCTCTGCCATGCTTTCTCTACCGTGATTCAAGTTCCCCTCAGATAGTGAACCAAGATAAACCCTTTCCTTCCACTTGCTGCTTTTGGTTGGGTGTTTTGTCCCAGCAATGAGACGGTAACTGCTATACTGTATAAGCACAATATGAACACACATTAAATATATAAAAAACTAAGAAAAAAATAAGAAAAATAATCTTCATGAATCCTTCTTGAAAAACTCTACTTAGTGAATTAATTTAGTCAACCCAACATTAACTTTAGAAATAAAAAAGAGGCAAGAGAGATAGTGCCATCATCCTCTGAAATGACACACAATTAGCAAGCAATTTATTTAGTAAATCATTAAGTTTAAATAATTGATTAAAATGACAAAACAATGTGTCATAAAACTATGTTCAGTATAAAAATAAAAATAGATACTTATAAGGAACCAAGAAAATTTTAACTAATAAGATAAACCGAGATTGTTGCCAAGGGGTGGAGTTGTTTGTGTGGTGAGATCTTTGGTTTTTTTTTAAATATTTTATTTATTCATTTTCAAGCAGAGAGAGAGAGAGAGAGAGAGAGAGAGAGAGAGAGAGAGAGATAATGCACCAGGGCCACCGCCTTGTGGGTCTGACCCATGTGGGTCCTGGGGAATTGAACCAGGGGCCTTCGGCACTGGAGGCAAGTGCCTTCACCGCTGAGCCATCTCTCCAGCCCGATCTTTGGTTTTTGAAACAACAGTATGTTAACATTTAAAAGATAATCTTTAACAGAACAAAAGATCATTTGTAGACCTACGCTATATGCCTACCAATTATCAGACATGATCATTTATAAAAAAAGGGGAAAAGAGGAATTTTTAAGGAAATATTAAAAATAGGAAACTTGAAGTTAGATGATAAAATTAAGACAAAATTTTATAACACTAAATATCAAGAGGTTAGATATACCCTCCCTCCCAAGATTTAACAAAAAAACAAAAAACCTTTGAGAGCAAAGTAAAGATTTTAAATATAAAATGCATACTAAAAAGAAAGCCATTTAGAAATATATGAAGTAAATGGATTAAAGTCCTATCATTTTTATAATTTATGTAATATTAAATTGCTATTTATAAATCTATATATTTAAGGCTTATCATAAATAAGGCTTAAAAGATTTGTTTGTGACAGGTCTCATCATGGAGCCCAGCTGGCCTTGAATTCAAAAGGCTTCTGCCTTATTCTCTTGAATGCTAGAAGTATAGGAAGCCAAGGCTTAAGATTTAAGAGTCATGGAAAGTTTAACTCAAAACAAAAAGATAAAAGATATTATTTTAAGCCTGGGGGAGGTAATCAACAGCTTTTAATTTGGCCAAGTCCACTCAGTGATGGGGAGCCCTTAACTGGAACTGGGGACTCAGGGTGAAATGCACTGGGAACCAAAATCTTGGGACCCCAAAGAGAAATTCACTTTAATCACTTCTCGGCCTTTTGGCTAAGATCAAGTGGAAAAATTCACTTTACAACTGATTTACAAAGAGGCTACTCACAATAGAATATAGCCAATTCAGAAATGTGTATCTCAGTTAACCTATACTGATCTCACTCTGATGGAGATTCTCCTTATGTTTTTCAGAAGGCAGCGAGAGCGCTGTGGCTCCTCCAACCTTACCAATGAGCCACAGGCGGATAGCTGACATCCTGGCAAGAGATGAGCCACCCTAGGTATACCATGGAACCCCGCAGAGAGTGGTGGGATAAGCAAGAGAACCACAACCACAGCCAATCAGTCAACCCCAGGATAAGCCAGCCAGATAGACACCAAGGATCTTAAACACAACCTAAAGCAGAAGTATAGAGGCACCTAAGACCTCAATAATAAAGCAGCCTTAATACTCACCCACCATGACTCAGGGAACTGAGTGGAAGAGGGAGTGGAAAGATTGTAAGAGCCATGATGGGGGAGAATATCCAGAGACATGGCCCCCCTCAGTAACAACATACAAAGGGGGGTGGAACCAGGGAAGAGGGAAATCGGGGAACTGGGGATACCAACTCATTATTTGTTCATTCAATGTATCTAATTATGGATAATAAAGAAATAAAAAATAAAAATAAACCTATTTTAGCAAGAAAAAAAGATTATTTTAAATGAAATTTAAAACTTCTGACACTTCCATAGCAGTTAAGTTTCTGTGTAAAAGTGAAGATGACGGGATTTTTTTGTTGTTGTTTTGCTTTTTTTTTTTTACTGAGTTTATGCATTGCATTATTGACCTCCTCAAATATTTTGCCAGGACAGGGAAAGGATGACCCACATTAGTTCTGGAAGAAAAAGAAATAACTTCTCTGCTCATTTACAATAATCATTATGATGACAACTAAACATGCTAGAAATTTACTAAGTATGATAAAGTTGTATCATCTCTACCCCTGGCATCAATAGATTTTATTTTGTTATTATTATTTTTATTATTATTATTGGTATTTTGAGGTAAGGTCTCGCTCTAGCCCAGGCTGACCTGGAATTCACTATGTAGTCTCAGGGTGGCCTGGAACTCACAGCAATCCTCCTACCTCTGCCTACCAAGTGCTGGGATTAAAGGCATGCACCACCATGCCCGCTGGTTATTACTTCTTAATAGGTAACACACTGCATCTAACTAACCCAAAGTCCTACTGCCAAGTCCTGGTAAAGATGAGATTCAAACTCTGCTAATCCAACTCTACACAAGGAGAAAATAATTAGAGACTCTAGTAAAAATCTCACCTGCAGTAGAGACACACATATAACCCAGCTTCACACAGCTGAGCAGACAGACACCAGCTAGGGCAAGAAAGCCACTTATTTCTCTACAGACTGGTGGCCATGAGCTTTCTGTTAACCTACCAGTACAGGCTGCCTCCTATAAAGTGAATGTGCCAGGGCTCCCCAAGATCACCTTTGTACCTATAGTCCAACTATTTCTATTCCCCTCAAAATTCATACTTTAAATTCCTAACCTCTCAGATGATATCAGGAGATGAAGCCTTTGGGAAGTGATTTGTTCATAAAAGCAGAGCCCTAAAGCAGGGATTAATGCCCTTATAAAAATGGCCCCCCAAAGCTCCCTTGATGTTTCCCTAAGAGACCAGAGCTAGAAGGCGCCATCTATGAATTAGAAAGGGGACCCAACCAGACCCTGAAATTGTTGATGCCTTGATCTCAGACTTACCACCCTACAGAATTGATAAACACGTTTCTATTCTTTATAAATAGACATTTTCTAGTATCGCATTATGTCTGAATGGGCTGCCATCCAGGTTCTGTTGCTTTCAAGATCTCACAGGTCCCCCAGCATGCACTTGTCCTCAAAACTGAGTACCTGAGTACAATGAAGAGATGCAAAGAAAAATCATCAAAGAGGAAAAATGTCTGAGAGAGGTCTGGAGGAAGGCAGGGACAAGCTTGCAAGAAGCCCTCCACACAGAAGTGCCCGGGCAGCTTACCTCTTGTCACAACCCCGTGGAGCGTGTCAAGCAGGGAAGCCCACTGGAAACTCCCTGACAATTGTTTCTTCTGGGATCTGCAAGCTAGGCACCCCCTCTCATGCATGTACCAACTCCCAGAATGCAAAAATAGTGTTATATATGTGCACCTTCTTTGCAGTGTAGGTGCAGTGATCACCCTTAGGGAAGACTTTTGTTCTGCGTTGTACTTTAATATCAGTGTGGAGAACTGCCTATGAGCCATATCCCAAGACAAGCAAAGGGTCAAACTTTCACCAGCCTTTTCTACAAACAGACCACCTCAGGCCTGCTCTGTTTTTATCTGTGTACACTGAAAGCATTCAACCACCTTGGTCTTCGTTTAACCCTCATGACTGAAGATCAAATGACTCTGAGTTAGTCTATAGTACATATGTCTAATTGTCTTGTTATTTGATTTCTTTATTCTTCATTCTAAACTGACCACTGAAGTAAATGAAATCTTTACTGATCATAATTGGTTATTTCTGAAGACATCACCCACTGTTTGTTGCCATCTAGGGTGGTACAAGGGGAAAGATATCACAAGTGTGGCCAGTCTCCAACTCTGTAGAGGTTTGCCTGCCTTCTCCTCCACTCCAAGCTGGGACACAGCCCACAAGGCCTACCAATGAGTTACAAAAGCTTCAAATATGTCCCAGGGTTGTGAAATATAATAAGTCATTGGGGGCTAGAGAGATGGCTCAACCATTAAGGCACTTGCCTGCAGTGCCTAAGGCTCCTGGTTCAATTCCTCAGTACCCACATAAGTCAGACCCACAAGGTGGTGACCCTGGTGCTCTCTATCTTTCTCTCTGCTTGAAAATGAATAAAGAAAATATTTTTTAAAATTAAAATAAGTCATTGGACTTCACAAAATTCACCATTCAGCTGAAATATAGGGGCATTGACAATCTTAACCAGCAGTGGACCCTGCAAGCTACCCAACTAGTCATCCAGACAGGATGTGCCCACTGGTACAATAGTGACACATCTGTCATTAGAGTAACCAACTGCTCTTTGATTAGGTTTGAGATCTGCAGAAATCCATGCCTGGTACTGGAAACCTAGTCAAAAGCCTATGGCTCAGAAGATCATAAGCCTCAGGGCTGATTCTACTATTATTATTTGGCTAAATTGATAATAATGTTACCTCCAAACTGCCCTCTAGATCTTTATGCTTATGTCCATATACTAGTGCTGCTCTTAATTTGGTTTAGAGAAACCTATCTTTTCATATGGTGGTAACTACTTAGGAAACTCAAAACTCATCAGAGTGCTGAAGTTCAGTGCAATGTCCAACACTGAATGAGACATCTCAATCAAACCTTCCAAGGCTCCGGGACCATTGCAGAAGAAGTCGTTGAAAGAATGTAAGAGCCAAAGGAAGGGGAGGAGTGCTTTGTGCTTTGTAACACTGTCTTTAGACACAAAGTGGCCTGTGCATTCATGACTTCGCAGCAGCTGCACAAGACCTGCATATTAATGGGTCCATCAATACGTCATGTATGAGGAAGGAGGGCCAAAATCATGACATCAAAGTAGAAGAGGTACTAGCTGCAAGGAAGGGGTTTGAGGGGAGGGAACCAAAGAAATTAATGGGAGGGGATGATGAACAAAATAAAGTTAAAATATATAGGGGCATCAGTTAGATGCAAGATACATTAAAAGCCATGACCAGAGATAGCGATAAATCCAGACACAACTACTGCCCTCAGCAGTATGTGGTCTTTTTGTGGGAAAGGTGAATGGTATCGGTAAGTACCTTTCACATCAGGTAAGCAGTGAGGCTGGAAATCTTCGCAGCTGTGAGTGACACAGACATGGTCTCTATCCTCATTACCACAGAGGAAACTGGTCAGTATCAGGGTATGTTAACAGGATGACATGATGACATCATGGGAAACAGGTGACAGGATTATAATATTATTGTCAAAGGAACCACATGCAGCTAGATGGGCCCATGTTCCAACATGTCTTATCACAAGTCACACACTGTGCTTGAAATCTCAAAAAAGTCTCTGATCTATAAAAATATTAATCTCTTTGGGTGGCACAGCAGCATGGGATTTAGCTAATCTTCTAAATAAAAATGGAAAATATCTGTACCATTGAAGATGAACTATTTGTGTGGCTCTTATATGTATTAGCTTCTTTTACAGAAAAAAGATAGATTTTTTTTACCAATCCAATTAACAAAAATAAGGCATTTGAGAGAATTTCACTAATAAACTTAGAACCAATAATAAAATTTGAAGTGTGAATACAATAAACAATGTGGCCATCATTTTTTCTTAATTGAGAAATGTCCTCTGGATTCCTTTTCCAGGCAAGCATTGGAAGTATTTTATAATAGCTAATCTCTTACCTTGTGGGAATGATTAATTCTCACCATGAGAATTTATTTAGTTTTCCTCTCTGGCCTTTGCCTCTTTTCATTGATATTCTTCTGGACTCCTCTGCTCTCATCTGCTCTTTTTCTAGTCTAATCTCGCCTAATGACTTGATCAGTCAGTAATCATGATCACTATAATTTCACTATAAGAGATGCTTCTATAGCAATCTGGGTCTGTGAGTCTGTGGCTGTCACAGGGCAGATTTGTCTGAACTTTAGGAACACAGTACAGCCTTTCGTTAAAATCTTCAAGTTCATTTTAAAGACCAATTTCATGCTATAATCAGAAGACTGTCATTTTGCCCTTAAAATGGTAGAAGATTTACATTCTCTGTCCCCAGCGTCTGCTATACTCAGACATAACGGGCAGTCAGGTGATGCATCTCTTTGGACTGACCTTCAACCTTGTCCTAAAATAATGACTGAATTCCCAACAGCTTAGCACCATTTGTTTTCCTGAGAACTTGGAATAAAACTTCATTTCTTGAATGTTTCTTAGTATATTAGCTCCCTGTACAAAATTATTTATCTATAATTTTAAAAAACAAGCCATTTGCATCAAGAAGAAAGAAGCCTATGATAAATACCTTAAAAAGTTAAAGAACTTATTTTAGTCAATAAGGCAAAATAGGTTAAGCCAAAGTTGGGTAGTAAATCTCATTTGCATCTATCGAAGCATGCAATCATATTTTACCCTCTATTTTGCATTTTAATTATAGATATGTTCCATTAGATGACTGACCTGCTCTGCACTCTACAGCATTTTTAAAATTTATGGGCTACTTCTTTTTAATTGGGGAATCTCTAGTTTAAACTCACCATGGACAACACAACAGATGACTTTTGGTCTAAACATCAATTTTCCTTCTCATTACTATCACTAGAGTTCTGAGATGATTTCAGACATCCTGTTACTTGTTGGATCTTTTATTTCTAAAAGCAAGATCCCCAGAAAATGTCTTCCCTAATGTTTTCATTTAAAAGACAACCAAAAATCTTATTTTGGTACTATTTTGTAATGGCATAGTTCGTTGACTTTCAAATGAACATTATGCTATTTTCATTAAAATGCAATTCATAATTAAGCAATAAAAAAATCTACTCTAGGGTGACAGATCCCTTATTAGGCTATTTTGCAAGTTAAGTACATAGAAAAATCTATTTTGCCCTTTACTCGTTAAAGAGTGCAAAGGCGTAACAGCTTTCTAATTTTAAAATAGAAAAGTAGGTTTGATGTTTAATTGAATTAATGTCAACTGAGCTTTAACATTTTTAACTGTACAAATTTATGTACAGCCTGATGATTCGATATATGTTTACATTGTATAATGACAAAATCAGAGTAGTTAATATTTGTATCTCCTTGTATTTTTATTAACATATAAAACATACCCATTTATGAATTACAGTGTGATAGTTCAATATCTGTATCCAACATACACTAACTAAAAGTCTGAGTAATTAACATGTCTATCTCCTTATTTATTATTACTTCGCATTTGGAGCCTTCGGATGCCTCCCTCTAGAAATTCAGAAGAAAGAGAGTAGGCTATTGTGAAGTGTGCCACCCCCTTTCTGCAGAATAGTAGAACTTATTTCTCCAACCTGTGTTTAATTACTTTTAATTATATATTTATTTAGTTATTTGCAGTGGGAGACAGACAGAGAGATAGAAAGAGAGAGAATGGACACACCAAGGCCTCCTGTGACTACCCAAGGACGCCAGATGCATGCACTTTGTGCATCTGGCTTTACATGGGTACTGGGGAATGGAACCTGGGCCTGCAGGCTTTGCAAGCAAGTGCCTTTAATCATGGAGCCATCTTCCCACATGTGATCTTGTGTGAATATTGGTTATTTAACTCCTCTGCTCATCCCAGCCTCTCACTTTCTCTATTATTTGCCCCTGTTGATTTTTAAACCTCTACTTACAAGGGGGAACACAAGTAACTTTTCTTTCTGCGTCTGATTTATATCGTATAATATTGAGTAGGAAGCAATTCAGTTCTACTTGTTTTGCTGAAAATTATATCATTTTGTGGATGAATAATGTTTCAGGGTGAGAAAATATGTTGCAAGTAGGGATCCAACTCAGAATGGGCACCATTGCAACCTACCCTACCCCTACCCAACTGCACCTCTGCAAAGCACAGTACCACTTGTTGATCTCGCCGGGACACCTACATATAATGTTTGAACCTCCATGTTCCTATTGTGTGCAGAAGTCCTCGTTCATAGGCTGAGATAGGTTTCCCTATACAAATTCCCTAAAGATCTTTTCAAACTTTGAATTCAGATATGCTTGGACACTGAATAACATAAGAGACCAAGACTAATTCAGAGACGTCTAAGAGTCAATTATTTGACATCCAAACTAACTACACCAGATAAGTAATTTCTTAGAAGCTACTATGTCTCTGATCAAAAATGTATGCTATAACAGCCTTTAAAAATCCTAGGAGTCATCAATGGATTTGTATACAGTGTCTAAAATAATTGTCCAACCTGTCTTCTCACTTACAGCAAGTCAGCCTTTGCACTACAAAAAGATATAAACTACTGCAGGAATCCTGATGTTTACAAGGCATACCTTATGCTCAGAAATACATGAAATTTTATTCTTTAATAAAAATCTAAAGCATAATTTTGGCAACATTGTATTTACCTTGAAGCCTATTTCTGAACTTCAATATTATAATTCCTAAGAAGATTTTATTAGGATAAGAAAAGAAGAATGTGAGGTAAATAAAACTTTTATGAACTCCTTTATCTCATAAAAATTTAATTATCATGGTATCTCCATTTTTAAAAAAGTTGTTCCTGGCCATTAAATATTAACTAAATTTTTTGAAAGCAAAGTCACATTGTAAATGTAGTGAGATTTAAATAGGAATTACGGGTTTAAATTCAGTTGAGGCCACTTGAGGAGCATAAGCAGAAGAATCACAGTCACTGACTGAATTAAGATTTCAATGGTGATGTATATTTTATGTGTCTCTACCACAAAGAGATTAGCTGCTCTGAGAGAATGGGTGCCTCCATTATCTAGCTCCTGGCAAGCGGGTGCTCAAAAGACTCCTGACCAATGGATGAAAACAAATGGGTTCAAGTCACCTAACTGCCATGTCAACCAGGAAACCCAAAGGTTTAAAAGATGTATTTACATATGGACTTCCATCATCTCATATTGCGTTCAGCTAACAAAGTATCAAGAAGACCTTGAGGAGAGAACAGCCTTCCAGCAGAAAATTTAAGGGCTGGGGAGATGGTTCAGTGGTGAAAGGCGCTTGCTTAGAGAGCCAGCTGACACAGGTGTGATTCCTCAGCAGGTGCAAAGCCGCCGCATAGATGTGGAGTTTGCAGCAAGAAGAGACCCTGCTGCACCCATGCATACACACACACACACTTGCAAATAAACAAGCAATCAATTTAAAAAAGAAAGAAAAGAACAAGGGGGATGAAGAGCTGACAGTGACAGAGGGGGGGAAACAAAGTACAGCGAGGACCAGAGAAAGACAGAAACTGACAGAGAAGTCAAAATGGAAGGTGACATAGATATGCAGAAGAAGGGAATGAGAGCAGTGCATTCCTATGTAAAGATTCATAAAAACCGTTCTTCAATCAGGTCAAATTTCATAAGCGGCTTAAACATTGCTGAAATGTGAGTTAGCTGGTTAATTGCTATTGATAGTTTGGGGAATGTTTCTTTAGTTTTTATTTTTACTAGCCATAACAACAGTGTTATAAAAAAAAAAACCCTCAGGTATCACTCATTTAGGTGGGCTGAGATCCTGACACTCGGCTGGGTCCTGAGGGTCCACCGTCTAATGCACGGGAATCCTTTCACAAAGTGACCTTGGGTTCTGGTGTAATAACTGCTCCATCATTTAGCTGATACACCTTACAATGCCTAACTCACTCTGGGATTCAGAATACATAATCAAAACGATACTTCTAAATTCAGCCTCTTTCATTTTTTTTTAAATTGACCGTAATATTAGACAAATTCACAAGCATATTGAAACTTGATACTCTGAAATCCAACTTTACTTCACTAATAGATTAAAAGTAAGATTTATCAGTTATATGATACCATTTGCACCCTCCTTTTTACTCCCCCTTCATTTAATTAGTGATATTTAATTTGACTATATTGAATTAAAGGATTACTTGAGTACCACAAGGGTAAGAAGCTGAGGGCTGTTGGCCAATACATGTGATTACTTCTGTCAGAATGCTTTCACACACACGGCTTCTCTGGCTTTATTTTCTTGGAAAAACTGAAATTTAAACTTACATAAGCTACCTCAGCTCTAAATTTCCACTGGTGAGAGTAAGATGGATTTCTGTGCTAAGTATGTAAAAGGTTTTGACCATAGTCAATGGTGGGTTGCTCCAGAGTGTACGCCCCATCTCCTGAGGATAAAGGCTTCAGAGGAGGCAAGGAAGAATCTGGAAGGATCAGCTGCACTGTTTGCAAACTCTTCAGACCTCAGCAGCTCTGGCTTCCACTCTCTCCATCTTTTACTGGAACCCCTGGGTAGGATGCATGTCTCTGAGTCAAGGATTATTAAACATTTTCATCGTTTAACTTGCCCAGGGTAATCCTTGTACAACATCTGATTGACTCCCTGCTTTCATTAGCCTGCATCCAGGATCCTGTCCCAACTCCCTTGCTGTCATACACACGTGGCCTCTGTGCAGAAGAAATGTTTTCCTTATGCAATGGGGCATCTGTACAAGTAAATGATTTCAGTGTGAGCACCGGCATATTGATAAACTCAAAAATTTTAAAGTGATACTTATACATGTTAATCAATGAAGCTAATATTTTTACCACTGTTTATTCATTGATCAAGAAAATGTCTACATGACATTCAAAGAGAAAAATTTAAAGGACTTAAAATAAGGATGGAGAAGCTACTTTACAATTTAGAAAAACACATAAAATTAAAACCACAAAAAAGTAATCTCACTTTTCAAAACAATTGTCTGCAATCATACAAGTCATAACTTCCTATGACACAGAAATAACCAAGAACAAAATAAGTCTCATATGAAGGAAGCAGTATGTTTGTTAGTTTAATTGATCTTCTCCACTAGAAACTAATTATCTTATACCAATTTAATGGTTATTTTCAATAATTGGCAAAGTGACC